>OZ020314.1:31099338-31349715 GCA_963971305.1 Arcuatula senhousia | reverse complement strand
TGTACATATAACACTCAATTCACCAAATTCTATTTGTAAATATAATCAGACATTTTTTAACATTATTAGCGAAAACATATCTGAATCAAACCTGATGAAGACAGGTTTGTATCGTTACCCGAATCCTATATTTATCTGATTATTTAGACTTTTAACCAATCTACGATCTATATATTTAGCTCCATTGTACATTATATAAGCGTAAGGTATTGTTCCATGACATCTTTTCCTACAGGTCTCGGTGAACTTAAGCCAACAGCACTACAATACGGTGAAACAAAAATTTGAAGTCACATTGAGTATGAAATGCTTACCATTCTGACAGTCATCGTCTTTCAAGCAGCCAGATATGAATGTGGCACGAGCACAAAATTCGCTATTAAAAGCCGGGGGCGCGGGGCACACTCCAACTTCAAGATTCTTTAAAGAAAAACATATGTGTGAAAATATAACAATAAGATGGTCATACTAGACAAAATGTTCAAAGTAATCAGCCATAAAATAAATCCTACAATGACTTCCGTTTGGTCAATTAAATGTGCTTCGAATTCATTGACTGTATTAAAATTATAAATTTACAAAAAAATGTTTTGAGAATAACATGAAAAGCCTTTTCATCGCATACAGTACAAAAGTGTAGAGGACAACCACGGGCATAAAGAACAGGCACTACTAAGATGGTTTAAGTCTCGTCTTGCATTCCTGACTCGCGCTTCCTATATTTAGATCTCTAAATGATATTTTTTTCATATAATGTTTCCTCGTGCTCAGCTTATTGGTTCTCTCCTTATCCCCGACTCCCGTCCATCAATCAGACGACATTTTTATCGCTTTTAATTTTGTTTTTTCGCTACTTACTACGTATTTGTAAATTTTAATTGATTATTGGAAACGAGTAGCAATGCCGGTCACTGTCAAATAGGCAACGTACTGCCAGACTTGTACAATATGTTATCCTGTAAGACCCATTACAATAAAACAAACTATTTTTTATATTCTTTACTTGGAAAAAATCGAAACTTGTATATTCTTGACAACTTCTTTCGTTCAATAGGGGTTCGGAGTACACATTTTTCACTGCTATTTCCAACACATTATTTGTTACATACCACGAGTGCTGTACATTGTGTTCCACATGGCGCTGGGCAACATGTTAATCCTATAGAACAAAAACATGCCATTTGGAGAAAACGTACTAAAATAAGTGCTGCTGTAATACAATGTTCAAAAGAAGCAAATGTTTATATAGCAAGGGAACTACTAAGACAACAAACGATATCGATTAACATAAAATCAACAAAACAAACACGACACATGTAACAACCAAACAGCAATCACCAACGTGATTGAAAGTCAAACCAGTAACTCTAGTGAACACTGGTAATCCGGGAGAGTAAGCAGAAAACATTTGAATGTTCATATCAAAAGGCATGTCAGTGTTGGTTGATGGCATGACAGGTTAGAATTATAATTGCATAAAACACATAATCACACAAAATTGATAAGAAACCCAAACTTTGAGGTTCATGTATACCTCTTTTTTTCTATTTGTATTTCTGATGATCTGCATTATACTGTCCATGCATGGCATATTAAAATTAAGTTGGCAATGGTTTTCTGAGTAAAGTATGTGATGTGTTTTCTTCTGTTTGCTTATATTTCCAATTTGGAACATATTCAATTAAAAACTTACAACTGGGTTCCCTTGTTTACTTAAAAATGGTTATTGTAGAGATTTGTGATTTGATCCGATACTTAAATCATAAGACGAGAAACAAAAGCGTCAACTTAACATGAGGTCTCACGATTTTGTTTACTTTTTTCTTCAATGGACCAAAAATTCCATATAAATTGCCTACCAAAACCAACGTAAAACCTTTACAAGGTAATCATAGTCATCCCCTAAACCCCAAATGAGTTGCTATTTATACTAACCAGTACCGCAGTCTGCATCAGTGTCACATTGTTTATCAAAATGAACACACACTATTCTGCTGCCGACTACAGGACAGCCAAGGATTCTGTTGGCCTAAAATTGTCATATATAAAATTTGATAATGTATGTATTGTATTATTTCTAAAAATGTAGGGATGTGTACGAAAGCCCCGAAGGCTCATACGAGATACGATATTAGAAATTCGAGATTCGAAATTCAAGTTTCGAAATTCAATATACCAAATGATTTTTTTTGCGAGAGCCAAATTTTGCGGATTTCAAGCAAAATGAAAGGTCTTTTTCGCAGAATTCAAAATTCGTGATTATTTATATGAAGGTATATACCTTTTTACGAAATTATTTTTCCGTGTTCTTATTTTCGTTGTTTTTAAACTATTGCAAAAAATTAGAAAAATAAATGCCTGGAAAAAACCCACTTGGCATTATTAAGACCGCAAGTTTTATTTTATTTCACAGCTACTCAAATAGATGGGTAATTAAGTGTGCTTTATGTAATTAAAGGATGTCGAAGATGATAGGTGATATATATTGAAATGGCTTGCCAATGAGCGTCTCTCAGAGAACCTCCAAGAAGTGGTAAAATGTTTCTGGCTCTTGTTCAACTGTAACTTAAGTAGCTTACTCTGGTGGTGGTGTGTCATGAGCTGGACGACTTAGTTACACAGCGAGTATTAAAATTGGCAGTCGCTACACTTAATAGGGGTGAATTGGCATGATATAGCAATTTTGGGCTTGTTGTCGAAAATCCGCGCTGTTATAGAACCAAAAAGCAAGGGAGTGGATTCCAACTACGATACCCTTTCTGAATCTGCCACAGCAGCATCTGATTCAATCCGCATTAAAATCAACAGTCAGGTGGAATTATGGAATACACTGTTGAATTTGGGGGATTCTAAAATTTAATGAAGACCTATTTTGTTGGTTATCGTTATATGGAATTTCGAGTTTGAATTTCGAATTTTGAATCTCGTATCTCGAAACTCGAATTTCGTAACTCTTATCTCGAAATTCGAATCTCGTATTTCGAATTTAAATTTCGATAATTACGATTTAAAGAACTATTTTGATTGGTACAGGATTATAAAAAGCAATCTAATTGGTTATAAGTATATTGAATTTCGAATCTCGATTTTCGGTTCTCGAATTTCGAATTCCATATTTCTAATTTCGAATCTCGAATGAGCCTTCTGGCCTTTCGTAGATGTGGAGTATACATGTACGCACAACACATAATCACAATATAAATATTGAAAAGAATTGAAATAAAGCCAAGGAACAGTGCCTTTATGGCTTTTTACAAAACTAGTTTCCGGACGTGGGCAGCCGAGTGATATTTTAATTATGTACTATAGGTTTACGACTTCCGGGTCGGCCTCGTCATTGAAATTCTGTTAGAATTAACTTCGTAAACAAAAGTTTTAAACACCTAACCCAACATTTATATCTAGAACTTCTTTCCAGACCAGTTCATTTCAATTTGGGTAGGGGAAATTACATGTACGCCAAAACCCGATACTAAGACTAAATTGATGTTTCCTATAGATCAACGTTGTTCAAATGTGGCCGACCCGCAAAGGGAAAATACTCTTGCAAAATGAAAACAAAAGAATCAAAATCAGATATCCAGATGAGTTTTTGAAAATGGTTATTGTTGTTATATATAACTTGCTTGAAAATGAAATATTAACGTTGCAAATCTTTAAGATTTCTGTTTGACTTTTGTGCAAAGATTAGTTGTGATCGATTTGGCCGTTTTTGGGATAGCCCTAACAAAATTAAAAACGAAAGAATATGGAATATGTGCCAGAAAGACACGATCCACATAATGAAATGATTTTGATAAATGTAAAACAGCAAATTTCACTGAGTGTGAAGCGCTTTTCTGGATTTACCTTCATCAGAAACGCTAGGGGGAGTAGAAATCTTGGAAAACCGGTAGAGTATTAGGTTTCATAACACAAAAAAAAAAAGTCAAAAATATTACAACAATGACCAAACAGATTAATTTTATCAAATTTTAAAGAAATAGCCAAACGTTGTCAAATTTTTGAAATATGTAAGCTATGTGTTTCCAACACATATTCCAGCACTTGAAAATATATAAGAGCATACAACCGAAAAAAAACAAAGCATGGCAAGAAGAGGAAAATGTTTCTGGCTCTTGTGCAATTGTAACTTGAGTAGCTTACTCTGGTGGTGGTGTGTCATGAACTGGACGACTTAGTTACACAGCGAGTATTAAAATAGGCAGTCGCTACAATTAATAGGGATGCATTGGCATGATAGAACCAATTTTTGGCTTGTGGTCGAAAATACGCGCTACTGTTTTATAACCCAAAAGCAAGGGAGTGGATTCCAACTACAAAACCCTTTCTGAATCTGCCACAGCAAAGAACATATAACTGGAAAAAACCAAAAGCATGGCAAGAAGAGAAATTAATGGAAAAAAAACGCGTTCAGAATTTCACATACTCTCGGAAATGAATCGCCTTATCAAAACATCTCATATTTTCAATAGATGGTTTTCTAATTACTAAAACACCGTCGCAAACACACATGTTGTCAGTAAAAAGACTGTACAAAATCAATATGAATAGTACTTTGATCTATAAATTAAGATTAATAAAGCTTAAACTTTTCTCAAAAATATATATTACAAAAATTGGAAAACTATTTAATAAAATAACCCACATGTTTTCAGGTGCAACATGTTTATTCATGTTACGAGAAATCAATTTATGATATCAAACAGTAAATTGTTTGCAGTTATGTTTTTTAAAAATATTGTTTTAGAAAATTATTAGTTTCATTTGCCATTTAAAAAAATTGGGATCTTTTTTGTATTCATTTAAAATTAGTAGAATTTGACACGCGATAGTAACACAAACCTGATAAACTACATTTTATCGACTGTAAACTATAGTTTGCTATTGATCAACTGGGTTTGTCGCTTGCTAACTATAGTTTGTGTAAGTAAAACAAAGTTATCAGCGATAACTGTAGTTAACGAGGCGCAAATACTATTTTATTGACCGTAAACTATAGTTTAGGATTGATAAACAGGGTTTATCGTTCGATTACTATAGTTTGCGATCGTTAAAATCAGTTTATCACCGGGAACCTGGGTTTATCATTCGCTAACTATAGTTGACGTTTCTGAAACCCAGTTTATCTGCGATAACTATAGTTTACGATGTGCAATACTATACGATGTGTAAACTCAGATATCACCGCGAAACCCTTATTATTATCGAATGTTTATTAACAAACTTGGGTTACAGGGTTTTATACCCTAAGATACAAAGTTGTTTTTGACTGGTACGTCATTCCACCCGTTTGTTATCATAATTTATGGACGCAAATCCTCTTAAAAACTTTGATCACAGAATTTAATGAAACTGATATGCAATAAGTACGCCATTTGTAGTGCATATTACCAGTAGTTTTTCTTCAAATTTATGTGGTACGTATAATAAACCTTCTTAATTAGGAAAATCTTGATTTCTGCATTTCAAATTCCTATCCAAGTGCTTTAATTGATTTAACAGAATCTTGTTATGCTATTCAAAAACTTGCAAGTTATGTAACGTCGCTTGCTGTACCCCAAAACATTTGTTCTTATTCCTAATGGATAATTTTGAAAGTTTAAGAGTGAAACGCGTGGTGTATATAAGCGCGCTCACTTACTTTCTGTTGTTGCCACTTTCGTGTGCCATATTAAATATAGTAACAAAACTATTATAAACTTTTTTTATCGACCATAAACTATAATTATCAATTGGTAACGAACAGTTAAAGGGAAATAAATCTTAAACAGTTGATCTGACAATTTTGACCCTGATTTCATTTTTGTAGATCTGAATGAGCTTCACATTTCTCCATTGCTAACTTTTCCTCTAGTAATTATAGTTTTCAAGATTAAGTCCCAAAACTATGAAAATGGTAAATTTTGACGATTAAGGGGATATAATTCCTGTAAGGAGTCGTCTCACAAATTTGACTCAATGGAGAGATTTGTAGAACTTTTAATGCCAAAGAAGGAAGAGTGCTTCTGATTTTCTCCATCTCTTATACTTTTTGAATTATAAGCTAAACACTTTAGTCTGACCCCTCTGTTCTATTTTCAGCTACAGCGGCAATATTGGTTGGTCGGCGTGCACAGATTTTCACAAATTTGGTACAGGACATCCTAGAGATCGATTGTACATAATTTCAAAGCAATCTCTTCAGTGGTTTCATAGAAGATTTTTGAAAAAAAAATAACGAACAGACAGACGACGGACGCTTAATGATGACAATAACTCACACGACCCTTTCATCTCTTAATATTTATTTTTGTACAAATGAATTAAAATGAATCTTACCTCAGAATACTGGACTAAGGTCAAGAAAATAATCAATGCTTGCCACATTGTATTTTTTTTCAAAAATCTGTCCCTTCTTCTTTCTCTCAGCTCAAACACCAAATGGCATTAAGCTTACATCCTTTAAAATTTGACTAGTTTACATATTCTTAAAAAGCCTTAACGCCTGTCGCACGCAACAGATATATAATATGTATCTAAAGAGTTTTTAATTGATAAGTAATAAATAATAACTTATTTTCGATCAATGATGTCGCTTTTCTTTTCTTTTTAACTTGTACGATAACGATGATTTGATATTTAGAGGCGGATTTTATACCGTTTCACGATTTTTTCATGACCCTAAATGACCCGGAATAATGGTCTATTGCTATAATTTTCAAAGTGGTTATAACATATTGAGGATTTATGGCATTTTAATCAATCGTTATTCTTTTTATTTCCAATCAGGTGCATGCGTCCGATTATTTCTAGCGGTGAACGAAATTCTGTTGTAAGAAAAAATGGTTCAAGAGAAAAAAATTGTATAAACTTGGAAAAAAACATCCGGTTACCACAATTTAGATATATAGCTTGTTGCATTATTTCAAGTGGAATTGTCCTATTTCTCAATATTGATACAGTTCAGTGTCAGAATTTCGAGTCTTGGCGAGATCTAAGAATTCTGTCTTTTAACTATCGAAATTGATAAATCACATAGTCCACGAGTAATGATGTAAGACGCCCTTTCTCTGATTTAAAAAAAGTTCTGATTTTCAAATTGATCTTAATTTTCTTCCAACCTCTTTTTTCAAATTTAAAATCCTCCCAACATTTTGCAATGTAATTTTTTTAATAGCCAGGTGCTGAGTTTTTCAAGTGATACAATCATACTAATCAGAAATATAAAATATCATCCATCATTTCAATTTAATCTGAAGTTATTTTATTTTTAACTATGACTTGCAGTTACATGCTCTTGCTAAAAAAAAGCCCATAAACCACACTTTACCAACAAAAATCCTCTGGAGAGATGAGATACAAACACGCGATTCGATCCAGGTAATTTTACTATACTCCGCAAAAGATTTATCTTATAATCAGCTGCATTAACTTTATACGTATCAAAGCAAATCAAATGAAATAACTTTTCTTAAAAATCATTAAGGCTGCGATCGTTTGAAATATAAATTCTACGTACGTTCGTCAAATTATTGAATTGTCGAACTCATGGAACTTAAACATTTCCCCATTGACACAAATTGTAAATAAATTGTTAATGCTGAGATCCACTACGGCTTTCGTACGACATAAATTTAGGGTTTTGAAAAATCCTTAACATGTTATTAAAAATCTTAAGACTCTATTCGCCTATATAAAGTGTTAGTAAAAATTACCTGGCGTGATACGCGTGTTCCTTGGAGTGCAAATGTATTTGTATCTTATTATAACGAGCATTACAATTCATAAAATAATAATGTTGAATTATCTAATATAAAAGACAATTTTAGAACATGTGTGATCATCAAATACCTTACAGCAAGTGCTAGATAATATAAACTGATGCAGGTGTGTGACAACTCTTAAACTATGTAACATTAAACGGTTTCGTCTGAATCAAGCTATAACCATCGGATACTTGTCAGGAATATTATGAAACCTCTATGTTATTGAATACTTATACCACAAAGAAGTAAGTATATAGCCTTGCACTATGAAATTCTAAACTTATTTTCCTGCAAAAAGTATAGTGCGATGCACATTTGTATTTTTATTTTGAAAACTTCATGTAAATCAATACTTATTCATGTACAAAAAGTATAGAACAATTGGCATTTGTATTTTTATTTTGAATACTCTATGTAAATCAATACTTATATATGTACAACAAGTAAATAACGATGCGCTTTTGTATTTTTATTTTGAATACTCTATGTAAATCAATATTTATTTCTGTACAAAAAGTAAAGAACAATGAACATTTGTATTTTTATTTTAAATACTCTATGTAAATCAATACTTATATATGTACAAAAAGTAAATAACGATGCACTTATGTATTTTTTCCCAAAAACTATATAAAAGATGATCTCCTATCAAAACGCAACTTTCATGGGTACGAAACTAAAAACCAAGTTCTAAATTTTATGACATCGTATTTTAGCCGATCATCTACAACAAAAAGGTTATTTTAATGTGTTTAACCTTAATAAAACAAAGGGATTTTAATATGTTTCACAGACAGAAAACCAAACTTTTGAATTAATTGTTTTGTATAACTTACATACAAGCTTACGGCATTCTGAGCCCCCATTAATAAACTCCCTTTTCTGTGTGCTTTATTGTTGGACCACGTTTTAAGGCAAGGATACTCATGTTAAATCTTTAAAGACTCGATTACATATGAATTGTTAACAAAACCTATATCATTAAAGTTTTACTATCATGTAATATCGTTTGAGGGGCATTGAATTACCATCATTACTACAAACACATATCAAATCCGTTATTCCTATATAGAATGAAAGAATATTTTTACACCTTGTAAAATATCTTATTCTGTTCGACAAACATACAATTAATGTTTTTATGTAAAAAAACTGCGCAAATCATTTACATTAGGCGATTGATTGTATGTATAAATATGAATGTATCAACTAATTATTACAGAAAAGGCAAGTGGCACGTTCAAAATGAACTTATGTTTAGCCTTTGTTTTGTTGTTTCTCGTCATAAATTATCACTTGAAATTAAAACATATTGCTGTTAAAGGTGTTGATAGAAATGAAAGATCGACTGGACACTTCTTCAAAACATCAAAATCTCCGACAACGGTAAATTTAATTTCAGAGGAAACAGACTCGCAATCAACAGGACAAGAATTGCAATGTTTGAATCCAGATTCTTGTAAAACAGCAAATGGGGATGGTTTATGGTACTGCTATGATGATGAACTGTGCTTCAATATTAGTGAATCTTACTGTTGTAAAGATTTTAATGACGAAACTCCTTTGATATTTAGTCAGAATTATCATTGCATCCCGAATTCTTTGAATGGTATTCAATCAGAAGGATTTGGTTATCTAGCAATTGACAGATGTCCTGATCATTACAATAACACTTATGCGCTTGAGCTTTGTCGACAGACACAAAACGACAGTCTCGGTTGTCCAGTACTTTACAAAAATACAACAGTTTCGGAACTTTGTAACAATGGAAGATTAGAAGACAGTGGTCCCTTTGTCATCCATAACAAATCTCTTCTTTTTAAAAACAAGTTTTGTGCACTTTGCAACGAAGTTAGCGATTTTGAATTTTTTAACATGTTTTTCACGATAAGGAATGGTTTTTATGATAAAATAAGGATTTTTTCTCGAAAAGATGCCCTAAAATTTTCGTCTATGTACAAACATGAATTGGTTCCACCAGTCGGGTCCAGGGTAACAATGTGTATGTTTAATATAAAATCCTCCAATGTTGCCACCCATTGTAGGCACTTTACCAAACCCGTTGTAATTTCTGAAAGTCGTTCATTTCAACACCAAGAATGTAAGGGAACTTTCCACTCTCAGTACAGAGATTTCTATTTTGAGGAAAAAGATTGGATTGGTGATGACATTGACCGAAGCAAACAACTCCTTTCAGTATTTTTTAAATTTCATGCACAAAAAGTTGGCGAAATTGGACAGGAGTGTCTAATATGGGACGAACAGGTAACTTGATATATGTACTGTTTCTTTATTCTTCGTTGGGTTCAAATATTAGGCGTTTTCAGGGTACCAATTACAGACCTCCAAATGCCAAACAGAAAATTAACAAAAACGAAATTATAGATATTTTTAACGCTTCAATTAATATAATACAAATGTTAATTTTATTTTTAAATAGGACCTTTTTTTATCAAAACAAATACGTTTCTATCATTATCACTATCATTTTTACGGAGAAATCAGAATAAAACTGTTTCTTAAAATATTTTTTGATAACAAGTAACATGCATGTGAAAGTTAATTAAACATTTATCGGAATATCATGCTCCAACAAAAGCAACACCATTTTTGTATTGAAATGACAGTTAATATTATTAAACTTGAACTTCTGCATGAAATTTCCTCTTTTTTAGCATACATCTTTAAATAATGTCTGTGATGAACACGTTAACGTCAATCTCTTAAAATGATTTTTCATTAATTTTTTAAATGTATTTTACCAAAGTTCTCCCAGATTTGTCTTGATATGATAAACGAAGTGTAAAAGTTTTCTAAGTAGACCATGAATATATTTGACGATAATATTTTATTTAATAGACAACTAATATGAATGAAAGTTTCACTTTTGCTTCATATGTCTTACCATTTCGCAATTAAGTTATAAGAGATTTAAGCTTTTTAATAGTCATTTTTAAAACCGAGATGTTTACATATATGTACACATATTTTTTTCATTATATATTATTCACAGATTATCCTTATTTATGAAATAAAATTTAACTTTTTTCTTTTATCAGTTGAAAGTTTTCACTGCCCATAATGAAATATTTTTAACAGTATTTTTCATTTTTAAATGGTCCCGTGCGGGGCCCGGGTGGCGAATAGGCCCGCAGCAGTGCCTAGCTTGTCGTAAGAGGCGACTAAGGGTCTTGGGATTCTGACGTCGGGTCAGTGCTCAGTCCACAGAGCGACCAAGTGTGTACCCTAGGTGGCTGAATAGGGTGGCCCTCGTCCGTGGGGGTTGTCAGGTCTATAATACGGAAACCCTGACCGCCGACCATAGTGGGCCAACGTGTGTGGAGAGTGCCACGCTTCATGCACGTAAAAGACCCCTTTGTGGACCGCCAAGTAGTGCACCACATAGGCTAAATTTTCCGCCCCTACCCACCTCTCCCGTTTTCCTGTGGTTCTTCAAAATTAACCGGTCCTTTGTTTCCCACCCCATCCCCATATTTCATTTATCATTATCATCATTTCATGTTCATTTTATCATCCTCTTCATGTTCATCGCCTGTAAATAACCTATAAAGCGTTGCACGGGCGTTAAACACCAACTCACTCACTCACTCATTTTTAAATGAAATGGTTTAAACAGTGAAAGTTTTGTTTTCGTTTTAGAGAAAAATTCTATTAAAAACATCTTGTTTGAACAATAAGTGAGTGTGAGTTAGTTTGTGTTTTACGCCCTTGCAACGCTACATTAGGTAATCCAAAGGCGATGAACATGAAAAGGATGATAAAATGAACATGAAATAATGTTAATAAATTACTTTTGAATTTGACTGCCCAAATGATACCTCTTGGCTTCATTGACGGAAATGTGTTTTTGTAAGTCTTTAGGAAAAGACGTATGCTGGAAACCTAAAGGTATTGCTGAAAATGTTGAATAGACTAAAGTGTTTAGTTTAAACAAAATCAACACGTTCAAATAGACACCACAAAACTCAAGCAAACAGATTTATCGTAACGAGGGTGGACAAAGGTGTTTTAACCGAACACCTACCACAAACACGAACTAATTTCGTTATGAGAGTGGATTCAGGTGTTCGAAAGAAGGAAAAAGTTTCCACGTGTTGTAACACACGTTGAAAATGGTAAATCCAGAGTTAAATCCGCTAAATCCGCTAGAGTGTAAAACAAAGACAGTTTAATTTATTGCGTTAACATATTAATGAAACATTATCCTTTTTTTATTTAACAGATGAGAACCAATGGAAAATGTACAGACTTTGATTTGTTTAGTAATACAGAGAAGACGATTGACTTCTATTTGATCTCTAACAAAAACCTAAGTCCTGATTATTATGCGCGCTTAGGTTTTTTATTATCAATGACATATACATCAGAGCAAGGTATGGTCACAAGAGGAGACTCACTTATAGACGAGGACATTCCAACTCTATGGAAATATACACTAATCCTTAGATTTCTCAAAACAGCATTTAAACACGAAGCGGAAGATTTCTTTCATGTGATACATCATCGTCAAACAACCATGAATATTCGAATTGAAAAACAGGACATTCCTATACATGTAGATGTATCACCAGATTTACCGAATATAACATCAAATATTTCATTTAAACCATATCGTGGCGACTTCTTTAGAGATAATAAAAAGCATTTGCTCGTGGACATAAATTTTGCTTTTAATCCGAAGTCAAGGTCATGTACTCTTTGGATAAGCGCGTTAAGAAATTTTACAAAATTGATTGTCCAGAAGGTTGTTTGTACTGATAGCGATTTTCAGCAAAAAAGTGGAATTAATATTGGAAATATCATAACATATGTATGTTTTGGTGTGTCAATAGCTTCCTTGGTTGGTCTCGTCATTCTTCAAAGAAAACTTGGACTGGTCACTAACATCCCTTCATCAAACACCGAAAACATTGCCGTTTCATTGCTTTTGTCCAATTCTCTTTTTGTAGCTGGAGTTCAAGCAGATGTTCCCCGATATCTTTGTTATATTATCGGTGTTTCTCTTCATTATTTGTGGCTCTCCGTTTTCGTCTTTATGGCGATTGCAGTAGTTTCAATTGCTTCTGTAATGACAAAGCTGCAGGCACGACGAGTTGTGTCTCCTTGCGTAGAGAAAAGACAAAGATTTATTTTAACAATATTAGGGATAGGTTTACCTATACCAATTGTTGCTGGTGCAGTTCTGCTTGATATATATGGCCCTCAATCATGGTTTGTAGGATATGATACGGTCCCCTGTTTCCCACATAATTACCCTGCCAACTTATTATTTTTTACTGGGCCTATTTCACTTATTATCACATTCAATCTTGTCTGTTTGATATATATTATATGTAGAGTATGTGCTGTTCGCATTGAAACATCTAATGTAAGAAAACTCAACCCCTATGATGAAGCTAAGATTTATCTTAGGATGTCAGCTTCATCTGGAGTCTTGTGGTTTGTTGGTATATTGGATAGCTTATTTGATGAGGAATTGCTTAGTTTTACATTTACTATTGTTTGTGGGTTACAAGGCTTCTTTATCGCTTTGTCCAATTTCACTTCAACACGATTTCACTATCGAAAAAAGGAGGACAGTACAAATATAACTTCAAGGACAAATTCTTTATATAATTAAAATCTTTTTGTTTTGAACGTTTACATTTATATGTACTTTCTATGTGTCAATTTATGTGTTTTTCAGCATTTTAAAAATAAAAATAAAATGCCATCGATAATATCTGTTATCATTGAAAATTAATAATACCGCATAAGATGTATATGATCAATAAAAAATAGACATATCTGCATAGAAAACTCGTTCAAAATGATCCATGGTCAGTTTACACTGAACCTATATTTATATATTTGATGAATAGATTTTAAGTAAAATTTTTAAAAAAGGTAAAATCAGGGTTGCCGAACTCTTATAAAATAGTAAGAGTTAAAAATTTTGCGGTAAAATATGGCAAGTAATGTGTTGCAAAATTTTATATATAGTAACTTTTAAATTCATTATTTTCTATTAATATGTAAGATTTTTTATTAATATGTAAGATTTTCTTATTAATATGTAAGATTTTTTATTAATATGTAAGATTTTCTTATTAATATGTAAGATTTTTTTTATTAATATGTAAGATTTATTATTAATATGAAAGATTTTTTTATTAATATGGAAGATTTATTATTAATATGGAAGATTTTTTTATTAATATGTAAGATTTTTTTATTAATATGTAAGATTTTTTTATTAATATGTAAGATTTTTTTATTAATATGCAAAATTTTTTTATTAATATGCAAGATTTGTTTATTAATATGGAAGATTTTTTTATTGATATAGAAAACTTTTTTATTTATATGGAAGACTTTTTCATTGATATGAAAGACCTTTTCATTAATATGGAAGATTTTTCATTCATATTTCATTCCATCGGAACGCCCTCTAGAGGAAAGCGATGATCGATATAACACCTGTTTTCATTGGTTGTTATACCCCCGTCACACTGGGACAAAGACCTTCAAGTTCATAGTACGTTCTTAGGGGTATAGGTAATCATCGAGTTCGAGTTCGAGTCAGAGTTAGAGTTCGAGTTAAAGTTCGAGTTACGACTCGAGTTCGAGTTAAAGTTCGAGTTAGAGTTCGAGTTATTTTTCGAGTTCGAGTTGAAATATCAGCTAACTCGAAGCAGTGATTTTTATGGCAATAATCGAGTTACTACTCGAGTTCGAGTTGGATATTAACTTTAGCGCAATTACATGAATGTTGTCAAAATAACACTTGTTGGTGTTTACTGGTTTTGTCTCTGCCCTTTCGGACTTTCGACATTGCAATATACTCATTTATAGATATATGTGTAGATATGATTTAAAAACCACTAAATGTACATATTTAGGTAATGTCACAAAGAATGTGGACAAGAAGAAAATAAGTACCAATGTGACAATCTCCCGCCCAATTTACAAGCGGGGGTATAATAAAAACTTGGTATACATATTCTCCGGTACTGGACCAACACGGCGGAATTCCCGTCATTTGTCTTTGGATATCTGAAAATATTATACCCCCGCTCGTAAGAGAGGGGGCTAAATGCAATTACCTTGTCTGTCCGTCCGTCCGTCCGAGAGTTGTACCGTGCACCAACCCCCCTTTTTCAGGACAGTAACGCATCTACTCTCTGTTTTCTAAGCGAAGTTATACATTGTCAGAAATAGGACAATTTGTCGTAACAGATTTCATAGCATCTGCTTAAAGGAATTGATTTCAAATTTGGTATACAGCTTTATTATGATGAGTTGTAACGTGTCTCCCCTTTCAGGTCAGCCAGGCATCGCTTCGAAGAAGAGGGGGTTTCCTGATATACCCTTGTCCACCCGTCTGTTCTTTTGTTCGTTCTTCCGTAATTTTCTAAGCAACTGTATGACGTAAATTTATGTCTCTTTTTTATATAACTTTATTCTATGTATACCTCCTTTTATACTTTACCGAATACTTTTTAACGCAAGGCATTATTTGGGAGCGGGCCTATCACTTACAAGCAATAGCTCACAGATTTACTTGTTAAATATCAAGTTTTTTTATGAAAACAACAACAACAATCAGACAGTTAGGGAACAACCATTAGATTTTTAGGGGGGAGGGGCTATGGATATTTTCTTTGTCCTGCCTTTTTATTTTTGAAAAATCTAAGCCTGGAATTTTTGTTTTGCGCGCATTTTTTATTTCTATTTTTAAACTTACCATAATCTTCTTTCAGGCAAAAGCACCATCCTGCCTTTTTAATTCAGAGCACCGTCCAGCCTTTCAATTTCCTGATTTTTGGCATCGGCTGCCCATTACTTCAAATTCATCATACCCCCCCTCCGCCCCGTCCCGAACTCCAATAATCAAATGGTTTCTCCATTACATAACACTGTGTAAGTTTTGTGCGTCAGAAGCATTTCAATACATGTCCGAATTTGTTTAAGAAAAAAAATAATCATCCGATGTAAATATATTTCCATTGTAGTCGGGTTTTTATCTGTAACCGCATTATTAATATGAATCAGTACCTTACTTAGTTAGTATCTCAAAGTAGATTGCTGGTTACATGCAGCAGAGGTGCAAATATAACTGATAAAGAAAGTGTGCTAAAAATAAATATAAAACTCGTTCTGTAACTCGAACTCTAACTCGATCTTTACCTCTAACTCTAACTCGAACTCGAGTCGTCACTCAATTATTGCCATGAAAATCACTGTTTCGAGTTAGCTGAAAATTTTAACTCGAAATCGAATAATAACTCGAACTCTAACTCGAACTTTAACTCGAACTCGTGTCGTAACTCGAACTTTAACTCGAACTTTAACTCTGACTCGAACTCGAACTCGATGATTACCTACACCCCGTTCTTAGAACGCAGTGAAACGGGATGAACATATTGTTTCCACGTTTTTACTACGATTGCTCTACGTCCTTAGAAGGACCATACAGAGTCTTCAAAGTCTACAACCGAGTTCTTTCTAGGTGTATCACGTTTTTACTACATCTCTTCTACGTTCATCACGTCTTTACTACGTTTTAACTACGTTCTTGCTACGATTATACTGCGACCATCCGCTTTGCAGTATGTCTTTAATAATACCCCCATCACACTAGGCCACGATCGTACTACGACCTAGCAAAAAGCGGAGATCGTAGTGCGATCGGGGCCATCGTAGTAGGGTCGCATTTCGGTCGTAGTAAGGTCTTGATTGTCGTGATTGTCGTGGAAGAATTTTGAACATGCTCAAAAAAATCGTAGCACAGTCGTGGTCATATTTGGTCGTAGTGGGGTCGTATTGTGATCGTCGTAGACTCCTAGTGAGATCTGACAGGTCGTGGTAGCATCGGTTTGGGATCGTGGTGAATGCAGATACGACTACAGTACGACCGCGTCGAGGTGCTTTTACGATCTCACTACGACCCCCCGATTCTACTACGACTTGCCTACGATTCTATTACGACCATAGCAGGATTGCACTACGGCATTGAAGACCCTAGTGCGACCTTTCTACGATCATGCCGACTTTAATACGAGCGCACTGAGATGACACAACGACCTTACCACGATGCAACTGGGGTATATATATACAGCATACAAAATTTGTCCATTGGTTATCATGGAGATGCAAAACGAGGAATATCTGCTACAAGCTTTCCTTCATATGAATTATTTATACCTTAACGACCAGGTAACCATATCTCATGTCCTACTAAGAAGACGAAGACGAAAAATACGGAAGATTAGACAACGCAGGTCATGTTGGGTAAGCCCTTGGCTGTCAGCTGACAGAAGACTACAGTTTGGACATTATGATCAACTTATGAATGAACTGAGGATGGAGGATGAACAATCATTCTTTAACTTCATGAGGATGTCTCCAAACATGTTTGATGAGTTGCTGAACAGGGTTGGTCCTCGCATCAAAAAGAATGATACCCGATTTCGAAAGGCTTTAGAACCAGGTCTCAAACTAGCAATTACCATTAGACATTTAGCTTCTGGTGACAGGTACTCCACTCTTCAGTATGACTTTAGAGTCCTAAGAAATACTATATGTACATTCATTCCCGAAGTATGCAGAGAAATCGTCCAGGAGTACAAGGATGAAGTTATTTCCTGTCCAACAGAACCAGAAGAATGGAAGGCCATTGCAGAACAATTTGTTACAAGATGGAACATTCCACATGCATGTGGAGCATTAGATGGAAAACACATTGCCATTAGATGTCCACCGAAAACCGGGTCGTTGTACCATAACTACAAAGGGTTCTTTTCTGTGGTTCTACTGGCACTGGTAGATGCCGACTATAAGTTTTTATGGATAGATCTAGGTGGTTACGGCTCTATGTCTGACGCCCAGATATTTAACGCATCAGAGTTAAAAGAATGTTTAGAAGATGGGACTATTGGTTTTCCAGATCCAGATCCGCTGCCGAATGATGACCGTGACATCCCCTATTTCATTTTAGGCGATGATGCATTTGGACTGAGGTCATACCTGATGAAACCATACTCTATTAGAGGTATGACAAGGGAACAAGCAATTACAAATTACAGAATTTCAAGAGGGAGACGTGTAGTGGAGAATGCATTTGGGATTTTGGCACAGCGATGGCAGGTCTTGCTGACAACAATGATGCAGGGTCCGGACATTGTGAGTGTTGTAACAGAGTCATGTATTTGTCTTCACAATTTGATGAGAATTAGATATCCAACACTTCAAAATGCGCTTTTAGATACAGAGGACGATCTGCATAATTTGGTTCCAGGACTTTGGAGAACCAATGCAAACATGCATGAAGTTGAAAATGTTGTTGGACCAAATAGAGACACAATTATTGCCAAAAAACAAAGAGAGTACTTAAAGCTTTACTTTAACAGCCCCGCAGGGTCTGTACCGTGGCAGGAACGTATGATATTAAGACAATAAATATAACAATTGTATGCATTTTCGGATATTATTTGAAATAATAAAATAAATAAAGAAATTAAAAATAAATTACTAGTATATTAATTAGATTATTTATGTACTCGTCTTTTCAACTCCCCCCCCCAAAAAAAAAGAAAAAGAAAAAAAGAAATTACAAAAACAAACAAAAGGCTCCAAGGAGCCTGAACGGTCTTGATGTCGTCCCTATGAAAACTTTGAAGACCTATATGAGCTGAATGTATAGCAAGCAACAGTTTTTCTTTCTGCAATAGTTTTCATTCTGTAGGCCAAAACATGAAAAGCGCTATTTTTGACCTTCAAAGGCCATAACCCCTATCACACAGCTTTTGTAGAGTTTTTAATGCTGAAGAAGGAAGGTTGCAAAAGATTTTCTCTATCCCTTGTACTTTTTGATTTACAAGCCAAAAACAGTTGTCTGACTTCATGTTTCCGCCCGACATTTTTTTCATTTGGACATTTTTTGAATTAGATTCCCCAGAGATGATAGCGACCAAGTTTGGTTCAAATTTGGTGAGCTAAAAAGCAAAAAAACAGCAAACAAAAACCACACAACCACTAACTCACTCACAAACAGACAAAAGTCGGGAAACTAAGACAAAAAACAGACACAGTAAAAACAAAACAAGACGAGAATCAATGAAAAGTCTACGTTGAATTAACTCCCTTAACTGTCCTTCCTTTGTGTAAAGTTTCATGAAGATCCTTCAGGCAGTTGATCTTACGCGAAAAAGTTGGCAGACGAATAGACAGACAGGGTAATTCATATACCTCCAAACTTTGTCAAAATATTTTGTCACAAATTTTAGGCTCAAAATATTTATTTAAAAAAGCATTCTAATTCTTAAATTGTTGTGAACACGAACTTGCCATTGAATTTTTCTCCGTTTGATTTTTATGTGAAATAAAAACAAAAATGAATAGTTACTGTTAATACATCTAGAATCATATACAGTTCTGAAATAAATTTACATAAATATTTGACATTTTTCTTCAATGTCTGTGTAAATGTTATACCGAAAAGAATCGTAAAGCGAAAAAGTTAAAGTTAACTCTTATAAGAAAAAGTTTACTGTGTATCATCAAGTCCAGTCTCCGGCATGTTTATCAAGTCACTCAGATGGAAGGATGATTGACTTCCGCGTGAATTGTCACCCTGTGAAGTAGTGGGCGGAGTAGATACGACCGATACACTATCGTAAGATGCTACAGATGATCCAGTCGACACAGTGCGAAGCGGCTGTAGGTGAGTCAAAGTGTGCTGAATTGGTTCCGGAAACATAATCTGCTGTGCCATCCAGTTAGCGTCTTGAGATTGCCATACGGATACATTTGAAGTAGGATTAGTCGGCCATTGGGAAGGTGGCGGTTGCCATCTGGCTGAGCAAGCCGGCGTAGAGCTCTGAAGTGGAGTCATAGAGTGGCTTTGAATTTGTGGTATAGAATGCCCGGAAGCTGGGTTTCTCTTTAATTGGTCATTGTCGTTAATATACCGATAAAGAGTGTTACTTATTTCCTGTTGGCAACGTCTCCATAGGCTGTGCTCAAGTTCGTTGACCACTGTTCGGATCCAATTCACGAACGCGTCTCGTTCTCTGTCCGTGCTAGCTGGTCTCAGTTGGTCCAACATCTTTTGTTGTAATGCCATCATCTTTTGGCCCCGATCTTCAATCCCAGCAAGAACAGCATCCTCGGCCTCGGATATATGTGTTCCTTGTTTGGATCTAGAGGAGGTAGTTATTTTTGTGGATTTTGGAAGCTCGCCTAGGTTGTCATTCAATTCATCCATAGGAGTGGCCGATGAAGTGCAACTGGCTGCTATTTTCTGCTTCATCTGTAAATAAAACAGCAATCACAAGTTTTTTTGTTTTTTTTGGTTTGTTTAGTTTTTTTTTTTTTTTGCAAAGATTTAAATTAGTTAACGTTCAGCTCGGCTAACCAGGATTAGAAAAAAGTTTCAACTTCCGTGGCATTCATATTTAATTTTGGTCACAAAGTTAAAATCAGAATCAGACGATGGGTTAGGAAATTTACTTACTTGTGTATTACACTAAATTTTGAGTCTACACTTGGCTATAAGAAATATGTTCCAGAATAAATAGTCCTGGCTAATCGCCCGTTAAGATTTTAGTTTTTTACTAATCTATTATTTGGGGGGGTGGTGGGGGTAGGTAGTTGTTTCTTGTGTTCTGTCTGTTTTTCCCTTCTTTTAGTATACCGATAGGTTTGGTTCCCTTAAAGTGGCCAGTTAACTATACATACACTAACAGTGGTCTTTTTTTGAACTTCATGGATATGGGAGTGAAGAAATTCAAAGTTTCTTATGATCCAGTCATCTCTCTCAGTGACCTCTTTGTCTGCGTCGCCCGATTTAGTCTTCTTCAGCTTTCCATACCGTGTTCTCATGCTTGCATACCAGGTCTTTAGAATCATTACAGTTTTTCCTAGCTCCATAGCTTTCTCTATCCACATGCGTTCCTTTTTCGCTGTTTCTTTGTAAGATAACATCTTCTTATTGTAGAATATAGGATTTGCTTGAAGCCACTCTACCATATTCTGTTCTTCTTCTACGGTAAGGTCAACAACAACCTTTTGTTTCTTCTCCATTTTACTGCCTCCAGCAACACTTGATACATCAGTTTCATCCCCACTGTCTTCTCTTTGCCTAGTAAGGGTTTGATTTATAGTTTGTTGCGATTCTTGTATAATCGGTCTATCGATTTTTTCAACTTCGCTATCAATAACGCTAACCGATGGAACACCTCTACCTCTTCCCCGGCCTTTAAGCCCACGACCTCTAATTGCCCTTGATTTTGGTGGCATGTTGAACTTTTCGGAAATAAATGATTTGTCAATTGAAAAGTATTTATAACGAGTCCAGATCGTATATTGACGTCATGGTAAAATCGTAGTAAGGTCTTAGTTTAATCGCAGTATAGTCGTGGTGAAATCTTAGTTAGGTCGTGGTGCAATCGGGATAGTCGTAGTAAGGTCGCAGTAAGAACGCAGTGGTCGTAATAAGGTCGTGGCTTAGTCATGATGAGATCGGTGTCAGGTCGTAGTGAAATCGTAGTATCGTCGTAGTTAAGTCGTCGTAGCATTATTTCACATCTTGAAAATGTCAAAATCAAGCCGATTGTGCCGCGACCGCGCTACGATCTATAAAATGCACAGATCGTTGTAGAGTCGGGGTGATCGTGGCATAGTGTGACAGGGGCTTTAGTTTGCTTTTTAGCTCTCAAACCAAAGACAGTACGATGACCGGATTAATTCGTCTATACTAGCCACCTTAAACCTCTCAAATACTGACTGGATTGGGATTTACCAACTGCTAGCCGTTTATTTTTGTCATACTAACTTATACTAACTTGATGTACAGTTAAAATTGCATCAATTTATTTATGTTTTTGTTGTTTTTTGTAACTCCTAATCCCTTGAACCGCAATGAAAAAAAGGGAAATTTAGTGTAACAAAACCTGGTTCAACTCAGGTTTAGTACTTTTAGCAACCAGTACCACGAGTCAGGACCATTGCGAGTGTCTTTGCATTGATTGCTCGTTTTTTCTTGGACGTTTAGTTTAAACTGGATTGGGAAACAAGCTTAATGCTCATGTGAATCGCTCTCCAGCTAGCAGTTTGCGAGTGTGGCCTTTGTAGCGACCCCCATTGAGCCTATTCATTCTACAAAGGGATCATAAATGTGCATGGGGTATTGCTCTCCATGCACAAACACGGGACAACCTTTTTTAGTCCCTTCCGATGGACTAGCATCGTTCTTTAAGACAATCATCGCAAATGATGTCAAGAGTCGAAAAATTGGTTCATGAAATTTTCACCCCAGACGAGGATCGAACCACGAATCTTGGTGTTAGTAGCCGGACGCGTTGACCAATACACCACCGACTCTCTTGGACGTTTGAGATTGGTCATTCCTGTTTGGTCATAACCTTTATTTGTTGAATTCTTATATTTGTCCCCCGCCAAAAGGCGAAGTGGAGAAATAGAAATTTATGTCGGTCGTCCGTCCGTATGTGCTTGCGTGAGCGGGAACGTGTGTATATATGTGGGTACGTCACCCTTTGTTTCGTAAAATATTTCTCAGCTAAAATTATTCGTAGGTTTTCGATATTTGGTATGCAGCTTCAAGTCTTATATGTTCTTACATAAGTTCTTGGAAAAGACCGGCTGATCTTTCACGAGTGATAGAATTTTTCAGTCTTTTTGGTGAGTGGAGCGCAGCCTGGGGTTTTTATAAATAATAAGCATTGATTAAACCATAGACCTGTATATATATTCTAATATACAGGTCTATGATTAAACTGTTGGTGTATTATGTCATGAATTTGTTAAAACTGTATTGTAATGACAATGAAAGAAAAAAAATTATAGCAAAAAAACTACACATTATTGAAATATGCATGAATAGTAAATGTTTTATTTACTGTCAAATACAAATCATTTATGTACATGTATTTTATAGATGAAGAAATTTTGAAGCATAAAATATTATTAATAGGATATTTTTTTATTTCATGAAATATTCTTATTATCCAGTATGTCCAGTATTGTCCATTTTGACAATTTCAAGGGTATTGCCAACCCCGGGAAAACCCCAGGCCATCAATACATTTTTTAAAACATTTTTGTTCAGTTTTCACTTTATGTTTTCATTAAAAAGGTTATATTTTCTCATCAAAATCAAATGAAACTTTCACATAGTCATGTGCATCCATTAAAATTTAGTCTGTTCATAATCAATACAATTTATTCTGAATAATTTCTTAGAAAGGCAAAAAAGAGTTAGAAAAATCGCATTCTATCTAAAATATGTCTATAACATAATGTATTACTCAAGGAACAATACTGGAACATCAATATATTCCAGTATTGTTTATTTTTTGGAAAAAAATCAACAATACTGGAATAAAATTTTGTTCCAGTATTGTTAACAATACTGGCATACCAGTATTGTGATCGCCAAGTACAGGAGATCCAAGATCATTGCCGGTTTTCCAAGAACGCGTGTAAGTACCTATTTCTTCCGTAAAAATTAAAATTTTATATTCTAAAACCTTAGATGGTTTCATTCTAAAAACCGAAAGTTTTAAATAACATTACATTTCATTGGTCGACATCATCGATCAATATCAGTACCGACGGTTATTATTGGTTAATTGACCAGTGTGAGATCGTTGCACGTGCTCGCATCTCAACCTGGTCATCTCACACTGAAAAGAGTCATTTACGGAGAATCATATGTCTCATATGCATAGTAGGCTGCATTTTCAGGTCTGTTGCTGAAAGATTTTTTTTCGAAATTTGAAAATGTTTCGTAACTTCATATTTCTGTACGAAGGCTCTAGACATTTGGTATTCAACTTTTGGTAGGGGTCTCGTAAGATAGGTTTCAGGTTTGTAGCTTATTTACTTCCTTTTTAACGAGCCGTCTTAGAATTTCTGTAGGGTCAAAAATTGAAAACAATTGTTGATAGATTTTTCAGATACTATTTTACATTTTGCTTGAAGTTTTAGTTAGGGGTCTTATCTAGTGGGATGCATGTTCAGGTCTGTCACTTATTTGCTTCCTGTTGAACAAGCTGTTTTAGATTTTTTTTTTGCATTTGGTGGAGACCCAGAAATTCTGGTCTTGTATATAGTAAAATTTAGGGCGAAGAAAATCAAGGTCTTTTGTGAAGTAAAGAAATCTTTTTGCCTACTTAACTTAGCACGATCCGGTACGTACTTTTTTGTTATTTCAACCAGAAATTTATTCTTTTTTAAATAATAAGTTTTAAAATTAGAATCCTTTATCTGCTGCTAAAAAATAAATGTGTTAGTACATGTATATACATACAAACACTCTATGTTTTTTTTTTTTTTTATTAAAACGATTTTTATGGAGAGGGAGGATTGTTTTACAACTTGTGTCTTGTGTGTCTCTTATAGGTGTTATAAATAGACGAATCGCGCATAGAGTGCGCGTTCAATATAAGATTTTACGGAGCTTCAGCATCCATAACACGAGATTTCATTTCAGATATGTTGCTTATCTATCTCTATGTGAAATTTGGTAGAATGGTTGAGTATGACAAACTTTACGCTCTAAGCTACTTTCAGACATATCGGACTTCTTCTTCCTGTTTGGGGTACGAACGAGCAGATATATGTCCGTTTGTCTACGAATTTCCGCCAAGATTTTCTCAGAAACGGTACATGAGAATGATTTGAAACTTAAAAGGATGGTTCACACTACTTGAACTTCCTACTTGGGGCCAGCGGGGTTATCCGTGCTCTAAGGAAACATTTCTTCTTTATCTAAAAGCTACTTTGAAAATATAATATAGTGTCCAAACACTGAATTTTTCACAATTTGATACTTTAACGATATTAAAGAAATAAATGAGATGTGGAATAAGTGTACGCGACACAGCTCACATGACAAGCGGTAATTTAGAAAAACAACAATGAAAAACCGCTAGCAGCCTTTAAAGAGGCCAGAAAGCGCTGCTCGCCGTTCTGCACTTGGCCCAAGGTCTAAATAAAATGCACACAATTCAAATTCAGTCCTAAAATAGTCAAAGATAGATCCCCTTCCTACACAAGGAACACAAAACATCAAAAAGACAAGGCCAACAAAAGCTTTGTCAAGAAGTTGCTAAGCTCAAGATTTGATTTGTTGCATGGTCAACGATCAGCCCAAATAAAAGAAACACTCATTTAATTTGTTGGTGTTTCATGTAGCTATGGGGTAACTTAACATCAAAAGCCATGATTGTCTCATTCGTCAGGAAAAACGCAAAATTCAGCAGAACAGCATAAAAAATAAACAGTCGGGACAAAAATAAAACGGAAACAAAAACATAGAAAAAGCGACACGGCAAATCAGTCCGGACAACCTGAGCAATCCGACTTAAAATCATGTTTACGGTTCCGTGCTAAACAAATTTTAAATTATCAGTTTGCATGATATAACTTTCATCGATGTACAAATTTAGTTCTTAAATCATGTAGAAATGCAGAATCTACATACATGTACATGTAGCTTTATATGGCACGAGTGGCGACATTTTGGCAATATTATTAACTAATCAATTATTATTGTAAAAGTCCAATATCAATTTCAAGATGTATCATGTCCTTAGAGAGTGCAGAATAAAAGAATCGTGTTCCAGCGGATAAGACACAAAAGACTTCAGTCAGAAGCGGATCAAGAAATTCTGAAAAGTGGGAGCCCAACTGACTGGCCTAAGAGGGGGCCCGCTGTGGCTGCGTTTCAATGATTTCCTATATATCCAACCAAATTTTCCGCCAAAGTGAGGCCCCAGGCCCTCAGCCACCCCCTCTGGATCCATCTATGGACCAAATTTTATGAGCATATGTGAACTGTTAGAAAACCTAGTAAAAACGTACTACAAACGGCGTAAAAACTGCTTGGACATGTAATCAACGTAGTAAAAACTGCACGGACTTGTTAAGGACGTAGTAAAAACTTCCTTATGGTCGTTCTACAATCGTGAAGGAAACATACCGTAATATGAAATCGTAGTGAAAACGTACCACGAACGTAATGCAAACTTTTAGGACGTAGTGAAAACGTAGCGCAAACGCCACAAAATATCCTACCGTCCGGGCCACGTCCATTCAGTTTGTAACACGTTCCTTCTACGTTCATGGTACGGTCATGAAGTTCTCAATACGTTCTTAGTAGGTCTTTACTACGTTTTGACTTCGCCACGTCCTTATTACGTTTGTTTTGAACATGTTCAAAATTATTCCACGCCCTTCACGTTCTTGAAGTTCGTATTACGTCCAATAAGGTTCGTAATACGTCCATTCAAGTTGCACTACGACCATGCAAGTTTATAGCACGTCTTTACTACGTTCAACAAGTTCCTTCCGCGTTTTAAGACTTTTAAGGACTTAGCAAGAACGTACTCTGATCTTTATCCAGTGTGACAGGGGCATAAAAAACACTAATGGCGCCTTCCATGTATGACCCCATGTATGCGGTCTGATGCCAGTGATGGTATTATATTGCCCCTAATAGTTGTGATTAGCGGTAAGAAATCACGGGTGTTCATTTGTTACGTCTCCCTCTTAAATAAGGCGAAAGGGTACCTGTTTGTAAAATAGGTCCTTTGATTCCCCTAGTCGTAGTTCGAGGATCCACAGAGAGACCCATGCGGCAATACTCCCTTTTCCCTTAAATAGTAAAGTCTATTGAATATATTAAAGGAAGGGGTAGTATTTTTTCTTGCATAAATAAGTGACCGCGTAGGCCAAGCCCATGGATAATTTTAGTGTGTCAAGACTTGAGGAAGGGTAGGAAGGGGTATGATCCCGAATTCCCGTGAAAATAAATTTGCGATTCCTGCATCCCGAATAATGAAAATGGCTAAATCCCGTTCCCGTTAAGGGTTTTCCCGAATTCCCGTTGAAATAAATGGGCTTTCCCGCTGTCCCGCAAAAGTTCCTACCGACCCTCAGACTTCTACTAGATGCGAAACGTAGCTTTAACTACACATGCACTTTTTGGTTTTTTTTTCTTAGATCGCAAAAATCAGAAAATATAAAAAGACCAACAGCTATGATTTCGCAGCTAGACTTTTACCAGTTAGGAAGGGAAGGACAGGGGGTCTCTGACCCCGCTCTCCGCCCCCTCAACCCCGATCACTGTTCATTCTGCCACCCCCCCCCCCCCCCGATATGATTTTTTTTACCACCGCTCTCCGTATTTCCTTCCATTTTTTTTTCCCGCTCCCCGCCCCTCTACCCCCGTTCTTTGTCCCGTCAATCCCTTTTCTCCGCCCCAATCTACCCCCGCTCCCCGTCCCTTAACCCCCGTATTTCCCTACTTGAAACTCATTAGACTTTATTATTGAAGGGAAAGGGAGTATTGCCGCATGGGTCTCTCTGCAGATCCTCGAACTGCGACAAGGGGGAATCAAAGGACCTATTGTACAAACGCTAAGATCCGCAGGTACCCATTCGCCTTATTAAAGAGGGAGACGTAACAAATGAACACCCGTGATTTCTTACCGCTAATCACAACTATTAGGCGCAATCTGATACCATCACTGGCATCAGACCGCATACATGTGGTCATACATGGAAGGCATCTTAAGTGTTTTCTTAACAACCAATGAGAAAAGGCGTTATATCGATCATCGCTTGCCTCTAGGAATGAAATATGAATGAAAAATCTTCCATATCAATGAAAAGGTCTTCCATATCAATATAAAAACCTTCCATATTAATCAAAAAGGCTTCCATATCAATAACAAAAACCTTCCATATTAATGAAAAGGTCTTCCATATCAATGAAAAAGTCTTCCATATTAATAAAAAAAGTCTTCCATATTAATAAAAAAGTTTTCCATGTCAATAAAAAAATCTTCCATATTAATATAAAAATCTTACATATTAATAAAAAAATCTTCCATATTAATAAAAAAATCTTCCATATTAATAAAAAAAATCTTACATATTAATAAAATATCTTACATATTAATAAAAAATCTTACATATTAATAAGAAAATCTTCCATATTAATGAAAAAATCTTCCATATTAATAAAAAATCTTCCATATTAATAAATAAATCTTCCATTTTAATAAAAAAATCTTACATATTAATAAAAAATCTTACATATCAATAAAAAAATCTTACATATTAATAAGAAAATCTTCCATATTAATGAAAAAATCTTCCATATTAATAAAAAAATCTTCCATATTAATAAAAAAATCTTCCATATTAATAAAAATCTTACATATTAATAGAAAATAATGAATTTAAAAGTTACTATATATAAAATTTTGAAACACATTACTTGCCATAGTAAAAAGCATTATCTGACGTTGTCATATGAAAAGCGTTTGTGATCAGTAGTTGGGAAGTGAACGTGGACGCATTTTCACAGTGATATTGAAGACCAAAGGAAACGGGGAATGATGGGTAGGGAAAAATGTAGCCTATATAGTCCAACGTGCAAGAAGCGTTGGCCCACTATAGTTAGATGACAATCTTACGATTTTATAGACCTAACAACCCCTGAGAGGAGAGCCATACCATTCAGTCACCAAGGGTATACACTAGGTCGCTATGTTGGCTGAACATTAACCCGATTTCAGAATCCCGAGACCTTTAGTCGTTTCTTACGATAAGCTAGGCGCTGCTATGAACCTATTCGTAACCCGGGCACTGCATTGGACAAGTCTATAGAGTTGTTCCACAAAGGATAGGCCTTTCATTCATTTTGTAATAGTGTGAAGCAAAGGTACCGATTGGGCATCGGAATTTCAAAGTCCAAAAGGGCAGAGACAAAACCAGGAAACACAAACAAAGACAGGACGGAAATAGAACACACAACGAATAAAACACGGAAACACAGAAACCATTGAATATTAATTCACAACTTTTGGTTTTTTTGTTGTTTGTTTCATGCCCAGTTAACAGTATCTCAGTCATAATGAGTCATTGCGATATGATTACCTTCATTATAATAATGACAAACAATTTTACAAAATTTCATCAAAATCTGCGCTCACAATATGTTCCTATGACCTAAAATAAGAAAGTCGATAAAGTCCAATAACTCCTACTATTAAATGTGTTGAATCAAAATGGCAGTGCGATATTATCATTTAAATATCATGACAAACAATCCTATAAAATTTTCATCAAATTTCATTGAGCGGTCTCAGAGGAGTTGTGCTCACAAAGTGTTCCCATGTCCTAAAACTAACAGTTTCGATAAATAAAAAATAA
Organism: Arcuatula senhousia; assembly: GCA_963971305.1. NCBI lineage: Eukaryota > Metazoa > Mollusca > Bivalvia > Mytilida > Mytilidae > Arcuatula > Arcuatula senhousia. The sequence continues at coordinate 31,320,718 of OZ020314.1, read as the reverse complement.
TTAGATGTGAAATAAGTGTACGCGATACAGCTCACATAATAAACGATAATTTAGAAAAACCACAATGAAAAACCACCAGCAGCTTTCAACGAGGCCAGTAGGTGTTGTTCGCCGTTCTGCAATTGGCCCGTGGTCTTAATAAAATGTTTATAATTCAAATCAAGTCCTGAAATAGTCACAGATAGACACCTTCTATCAAACTTGTGGAATCGAAATCAGAGGAGCTGCGCTTAGAAAGTGTTCATATGACCTAAAAAGAACAAAGTTGATTAAGTCCCATAACACCTTTAAAATTTCGAATCAAAATGACGGTCCGATATGATCACATACATATTAGGACAAGCAATGCTACAAAATTTCATTAAAATCTGTTGAGCGGTCTCAAAGGAGTTGCACTCAAATAAGTATGACGGACGGACGCACGGAAGAAAAAAAACATTTCTTGGTTCCTCTGTTGCGTTGCAGCTGGGATCAAAACGCTTTTTCGACCTTTAAAGAGCCATATTCCTTATAAGAGTCATCAGACAGCTTTGACCCAATGGAGACTTTTCTAAAGCCTATATGGATGAAGGTTCAAGCAAGCATCAGCTTATCTCTATCAGCAATAGTTTTCGCTCTATAAGACAAAAACACGCTATTTTTTACCCTAAAAGGACCATAAGCTCTAAAAGTGGTCATATGACAGTTTCGATCTAATGGGGACATTTGTAGAGCTTAGTGAGCGGAAGGTTTAAGCAAGCAACAGGTTTTCTCTATCTACAATAGTTTTCATTCTATAGGGCAAAACATGAAAAAAACGCTATTTTGACCTCTAAAAGGCCATAACCCCCATAAGGGATTATCTGACAACTTCGACCCAGAGTAGTCATTTGTAGATCTTTTGATGCTGAAGAAAGAAGGTTGCATTAGATTTTCTCTACCTCTTATACTTTTTGATTTACAAGCAAATAAAGAGGAATATGTCCACAGGACACGGATGCCCCCGCTAGGCCCCAAACAGAAAGAAGATGTCTGACGTATATGAAAATCGCTAAGGACGTACAGTTTGCCAAACTGAACAATCCGACCAAATTTCAAATCATTCTCATGTACGGTGTCTGAGAAAAAAAAATAACGAAAATTTTCAAGTTGATTTTTTTATATCGGCCTATTCCTAAACAGAAAGTAGATGTCTGACAGTCCTAAAAGTCGCTTAGGACGTACAGTTTGTCATACTGAACATTCTCCCAAGTTTCATATCATTCCTATCGACGATTTCTGAGAAAAACTTAACAGAAATGTTCAAGTTAATCTTATAGATTTTCATATCGGCCTAGTCCCAAACAGGAAGTAGATGTCTTACATACTTGAAAGTCGACAGTGACGTATAGCTTGCCATAATAAACCATCCTACTAAGTTTCAAATCATTCTCATGTAGGATTTCTTAGAAAAGCTTAAAAGAAATTGTTAAGTTGATTTTCATATATGTTCGTATCGGCCTAATCCCAAACAGGAAGTAGATGTCAGACAGACTTGAAAGTCGCTTAAGATGTACAGTTTACCATATTAAACATTCCTACAAAGTTCCAAATCATTCTCATGTACGGTTCTGGAGAAAAGCTTGCCGGAAATTTTCAAGTTGATTTTCATGTCGGCCTAGTCCCAAACAGGAAGTAGATGTCTGACAGACCAGGAGGTAGATGTCCTACAGACCTAGAAGTCGCTAAGGACGTATAGTTTGTCATACTGAACCATCCTACTAAGTTTAAATCCATTCCCATGTATGATTTTTGAGAAAAGCTTGACGGAAATTCGTACGGTCGGACATGGGTAAAACTAAATGCCCCCCCGACATGTCGTCGCGGGGGCATAAAAACAAATGTCTGCCCTCTTTGCCTGGTCGATTTTTGAGCAATGGTTGTTAAAAATTTTGACCAATCAAAAATTGAAACACACCTTTTGTGCATGACACCCTAAGGACCTATCATAACCAGTTTCATTAAATTCTGATCAGTAGTATCTGAGAAGATTTAAGAAAATTTGTTAACGGACAACAGAAAACAACGACGACGCCAAGTGATTGCAATAGCTCACATGAACCTTTGGTCAGGGTATGCTTTAAATGATATATGTCTAAGGGTGGTTAAAAATAATGTTGTTTTTTTTTATTGAAAAGCAGTTTCTTGGCCGACGTTTGTTCATTTGTTTTGTCGCCTGCAAGAGCAGCACATAGGTTCTTTTAAATTATTTATTATCTCATGTCTTGAATTTTGCGATCGTTTAAATAAAATGTTTCCAATCGTTTTGCCTCGTTAGAAAATTTTCAGTCACAGTTCCAGAAAACATATTCTAGCTTTTGCTTGCTGTGTGTATATTATCATTTTATTCCCGAAACTCATCTACTTTGTGTTAAACGATAATGACATTTAATGGTAACCTGTAATTTTCGTTTTGAAAGAAGAATGAGTTGGAAAAAAGTGTTGCTATCTTCACACGTTAAAGAACCTCATGCATGTCTTAAGTAGGACACATAAGACCCTATCTTAGAGGTTTACATGTCCGATCTTATCCATCCCTCTTTCCTGTCCTCTTCAGGTCTGAGTTGTCTTAAAATCCGGGTCGAGTTGTCGGACTACCACCTCTTGACAGTGGAAGTCAAAACTTTCCTACCAGATTGGCCCTGTGTCATTTTCTTTACTTCATTTTCATATCATGTTCATTTTGCCATCCCTTTCATTTTGTCCTCCTGATATAACCGAAAATGTGCTGCAATGTGCTTGGTTGCAAAGCAATAAATAAATAAAAAACTTTTAGGGTATTGACTTTGTTTTTACAAGCAACGCATAGTTGTTTTCAATAATCAGAATTAAAAATAGAATAAAATAAAAAGACAAAAAATATGCGTTTGAGTTCTTTGAAAACATTGTTTTCAGAACTAATCAATTGAAAACGAATGCAACTTTAACTTTTATGCCTAAATAAGTATTTTGATGGAAGAATGTTCAGATAATGCCTTACTGAATTCGCTAAAAGGAAGTCTGTAATTGTTCAATGAAGTATAAGGTGAAATGAAATGAATCGAAAACATTTAAATCTATTTTGACATACCAAGCTTAGATATTTATATCATCGTACTTATCAACAAAGGGAATTACGTAATCACTGCCAGTTTTTGTTAATAACAATTGACTTTTGTGGTAAAAAGTATTTTTAATAATCATGCAATTTCAATTAGTATTGGAACATCGGTGCATTAAAAACTGCCAATGATCTATTTGTGGTTGTCACAAGGAGCAAACAACATATTAAGGTATTTTTCTAGTATTGATTTTCACTGACTCTAATTAATATGTTTTTCCTCTTCGTTGCCTTTTTTCTTTCAGCTGCATTTGCTGGTCCTGCATCATCTGATGGTCCTCGTTTTAGTTTATCAATGTTAGATTGAGGAGGTTGTCGTTTAAGTTTATCAATGTTAGATTGAGGAGGTTGTCCTGGCATGGGAACAGAGCTCGAGTTGGCCGACAATGTCATCAGCTTTTTTGTGTCTAGTTGGTCATTTTTGTTCACAGGAGTTCATCCATAAACTGTGCTTTGCAAACATCTGTCCTAAAAGTAAAATACAATTAAATGTTTATACTTAGTAATAGTTCCATTATAAGCTTTCGTTGTCTCTGTGGTCGTTTCTTAGACCAAAGTTATAAAATCTCTCACGGACCCGCAATTTAGGTTGAAACACTAATATAAAATTAAGATCACTTCTTTCTTCATTGTTTTTTTTTTCCATTTCGGTATTTCATTTCCTTAAGAGCCAATCTGTGAGAAAACCATGCAATTTTGTTCCAATCAATAATCAGAACTTTTGACTGGATGTATCATGGGTCTGCCTTCATCATCTAAAATTGACATTATCTTCAATTTATCAATTATTCTTGAAAAATACACCAATTTGACTCTTAAATTGCACTTTTTCCGCAACTCTAAGACAGTTACATTATTTTTATTGAAACAACATATCTTGTCACTTATTAAAAATGCACTTTGTTTAAAATTGAACACAAGCATGTTTTTACAAATGTTGTCAAAAAATAGGAAATTTTCTACCAAAATGTGAGACTGACCCACTTCTCTGACTTAAGTGTAGCGATGTCATAAAGCATGAGCCGAGCTCTATTTTTTAATACAATTGACATTAAAGCCTTTTGTTAAAGTATATGGGAGTGAATTATATTTAAAGAGCCTGCCTTAGACATAAAACAATGCTAAAATTCAAGTATTTTGATGTTTTTTTACAATTTGGAAAATTGCCCATGTCACCCCCTAGGGACGCTGGGTAATGGTTATTAAGATTTTTAAAATTTTCATCTATTTTGAAGGCAAAGGTATTACCCTTTAAATATTTACTGTTCAATTTTTGATAATTTGAAGATAAATGGACCAAAAGAAACTTTGAAATACATGAGGTTTTGTAATTATTCAAGCTGATTTTGTTAAGAAACCCAGGAATACTGATGAACCCTGTATGTCGGCCATCTTGCATTTCCCGGAAAAAATATTTTGCCAAAATAAGTCTTTCATGAAGGTCTTTTTGTTAAACTATCCCTTAAGTTGATATGAAAATATTGGTTTGGAACAAAATTTAGGATTTTGCATGGTTTTCTGGCAGATTGGCTGTTAATATATGAACTAAATGGTAATCGCTGGTTAAAACCACAGAACGACGTTTATCAAAATCTATAATCCTTGTAACACTTTGTTAAAATAACTACCTGATATCTTATTGCAACATCATTTAAAACATTGAATGAGTTCGCCAGTTAGCTATTGCTTTTCTGCTATAGTCGGGAGACAAACGTGAAAGAGGTGATACAATGAACAGGAAATAATGATAAAGTGGAGGAAAGGGGTTCACAAATCCAATCGGGAAGGGAAGTTTGGTCTGCCTTTGGAAAAAAAGAGTGATGGGTGGGACAGGCAATTAAGCCTGTATCTATGGGGATCTTACGGTTCCCACTCTTACCGGTTCTTTAACGTGCAAGGAACGTAACATTAAATGCAGAAAACTCTATTGATCTAATATAACATGTTGTCGTCTATAAACACAAATGTCTGTAATTTGATCATCGTCAGAAGTTTATTTTCTAAAAACCGAATTACCGATTCACTCTTACTGACGAAACACTTTCCATCTCAGATGATGGTCTAGTCGTTCGGGAATGATGACAAATGCTTATGCCGTGAACAATCGGTAGGCTAAAATCGGGAAGCAATAAAGAACGAATACGAAGGAAAGTTTATTTAAGCAGATTGCTAGTACGGCTTTTTAAAAATCCATTAAAAAAAAACAAGTCTAATTTACTCTCGTTACCACTTTAGTTCGCTTTGTTTATTGCTATTCACTTGATGTTTTTGGTTTTTATGCTGTCTGTTTCCTAGGGCTGTTCTCCTTTGTGTTTACTTGTTTTGTCTTGGCCTTTCGGAATTTTGACGTTTAAATGTCCTGTTTGTAACTGTTTGCTTCTTTTAAACGAATTACCGTATAGCGGGTTATTTTTGCGGTGGTTTAATTTTCGCAGATCGATTGTTATCGCGAAAATAAATTCTGCAAAAAAATTCATCTTTCGTAAATCATTTTCAAACAAATTCATAAACTGCGAAATTACCTTATGATACAAAAACCGAGAAAATTTGCCTTTGCCAAAATAACCTGCTGTACAGTAATACACACATTATACATGTATGATTGAAGACAAACACTAAACAATTGAACTATCATGTGTTTCAATAATGTATAAGAAACTTTTTCAATATTACTCACTTTATATTCGTCTTTAATGTGACAGATGTAAATAAATCGATATTTCAGAGGCACAATAAAGTCATTTATCGATTGAATAATTTACGTCTATATCAGAATTAACAATGAAACTCCATAACATTAATATCGTTATAGATTAAACAGATACAAATGGAAAATGTTCATGACAAAAGTTTTAATTATTGGTCTCCCGCTTGCCTTTGATCAAAGAAATCAAAATCATAAACAAGACTGCCAATGTCCTTGAACTATCAAAGTATTTGAAGATTTGACAACAACTAAACACAGTAGACATTTCAAAAGGCCAACTTAGGGTGACTGTTTTTGATCTGTTCAGTTTAGAGAAGAATCAATTATCAGGAGCTTTTGTACAAGACCACTTCAATGGATTCGAATAAATTGGCTTTCGATGAGTGTCCGTCGGTCATTTCATAAGTTTCATAGCTAGAAATAGTGTTTAAGCGACTGGCGTTAAATTTTTGATGGAATGTTTAATTGTATCGTTGGACTACGAAGGAATTTTAAAGGTAAAAGGGAGTTGATTAAACAAACAGGAATTTCATGTATTCCGTGATGGGTTTGGAAATAAGTTCATATCTTTATTTCGTCTTGCGCTTTATTTTAATGTGATATTTTCAATGATGTGAGTATCCAAAATTGTATGCTTAACCTCAACAGTGACACACACAAACATTGTTTTATAGGAACTGACATGTACTGTTTTGATCGTTGATCGGAAGCAAAATGAAAACCAAATATTCTTTAGATGGATTTATATAGCGGGCAAATGGCTTATTAATAGTACAAAAACAATTGTTTTGTTTAAAACAAACTTCTGTATCATTGATTATCTTATTTCTAGCATTTCCAATGAGTGAAGAGGGATATATAGGATATACAATCGAAATAGGGACAAAGGGTGAGCTTGTTTATATTTTTATTACAGGGGCTGTTTTATCTTGCATTGCTATAATTTACAATATGATAATATTCGTAGTGCTGTGTCGACCTCGGCTTAGATCGCCGATGACCATTTTTATGCAGGCGTTAGCCATTGCCGATCTTTTTACAGCATTTTGCTCGTATGGATTGGAACCGCTTTTCCGTTTGAAATCCACAAATATTAATGCTTTTATGTTGACGCTTGGATACCCTTATTGTGCACTATATGTGTATTTCAGCCAGTTAGTGGATATGTTTCATTTCCTTTCTGTGTTGTTGACGACGTGCCTTGGAATTCAAAAAGTCGTTGCACTTCAATTTCCATATTGGGTAAAATCAAATATGGATTGTAAGACCGCGTTAAAATATTGTTGTTTGTGTCTTTTCCTTTCTTTTGTGATACATTTTCCAAGGATTTTAGCCGTCCAATTCCAGAGCCGGGACAATATTACCTTATCGTACTTTAATGAAGACTTTCAGTTCAACCAAAAGACTTTGACAACTTGCTCACCAACAGTCTTGTCGAAAGCAGCCTTTATATACGGTACACGATTTTACCCTATCGTGTCCGCAGTGTCTTTACTTCTATGCTCAACAATTATGTTCCTCTGTGTTATTTTTATTATATACCGTGTTTATTGCAAACAAAGACGATTCTTTCGGACCAAAAGTACTGCTCATAAGAACCGTGATCGTCGGTCTGTGCATATGATTACAACAGTTTTAATAATTGTTATGATTTCCGAAATTCCAAGACTTGCCATCGAAGGATACTTATTTTTCGGTGATTATGTTTATAAAATGCTAGGCGTTGATGCCACTGATGCGCTATCTTTCTTGGTAACTGACTATAGGGCCACTCTAGCGATCAACATGAAAGTAAACTCTTCTTTGTCATTCACTTCTTCACTCCTTTTAATAGAGAGCTTAAAGGTTTTTACTCTAGTAGGTTGTATGTCTAACTTTTTTATTTATTTGATTATGAGCAAACATCTTAGAAAAGAGCTTAAACAGTGTATATGGTTTAATTATAAATGAAACCAAATAAAGCATCGATTTATCATCAATTATCAATTTTATATTTTTATAAACACACACATTAACGAGAAACAACTGTCAGTCTGAGGCCGCTCTTTTGTGGATTTTTTACCGACAACTTAGCGCTGTTGCGGGCCGAGTCGGTATTTATGTAATATCTTTTAGAATTATACAAACAAACTGACTAAAGCGCCAGAAAGGTGTGTGCGCCTTCATTGCCATTTAAAAAAAATAAAAATTATAAAAACAAACAGTAAATCAAAATCCATACTTATTTTATATTTACATGCCTATTCGCCAAATCAACAATCATGATTATTTTTCTGTGCATGTTTTCTGTACATTTATATTACACGCACACTTGCATTAAATAATGTGAACAATTCTTATGTTTAGTTATTTAATTAAGGTTTATCAATGAGAACAAATTTAGTGTGAAACTAGTTTTTACACACATGTTTTCTCAAAACAACTTCAGTGTGATCGCGGCCTAACTAACAACAGCATTTTTATTTGTAAATAAATCGATCGATGCGAAGCCTTATTGCTACCAAAACTTGACTGGACGGTATTTCTCCATCTCACAACAAGCTTTATCGAAATTACGATGGGCGATTTGTATAAATTACAAAATAAATGTTCTTAAATGCAAAAATCCAAATTAATTTTTCGGTTGACATCCAGTTGCCACTAAACTGGCTACAACAATGTAGCTCCTTTGACATCGTTGATTGGGCGGATTCAAAGATGTGAAAGGAGTAACATTATTGTAGCTACAAAATGTACCACTGAACATGCAAATATTCAAACTTTTGTAATTCCACGCATTTATTTTCAGTTAGAACCAATTCAGATCCAATTCCATCCCGAATTTCTCCAATGTGTATTCGCCTTGTTTTTTTTTTCTTTTCATTTTGAACATATCAGATTGAGTGTTTTCATGTCCATCTCCCGGTAATAGTTAATGTTTGCAAAATATAATATGGTTGTAAAAGATACTAATTTAACTACAATGTATATCAACCGATTTATATTTTCCTGGCTTCCTATCACCTGCTGAAATAAATACCAAACTATTAACAATGAAATGTTCCATGGATCTTGTTTTTCTTTTTTCAATCTGTCACAAAGCCGTTCAATTCGTGTTATATTTTTTCGGGTGACATATCTCACAGTACTCCAGAGATCCAGGAACAGTAACATCTCTCTTGGAAAAGCTGAAATTAACACCTCTTCAACAACGACGGAAAATCTCACGATTACTTATGTTTCACAAAGTATACCACAAAACGATTGCCATTCCAATGCCAGAATACATCAGGCCAACTCAAAGAGAAACGCGACAGTCACACCAGGTTAGGATCTACAGGAGACCAATACAAATACAGTTTTTTCAGCAGAACAATCAAAGAATGGAGTCAAATACCACCAGACATCTTAGACACAGGGGACTACGACGCCTTCAGGACCAGGCTCGTAGACCACCTATCGCCAAGAATGTAATGCAGTCATCAGTTTTTAACCCTCACATGTACATATGATTTTAAAGAGCACCATTTGAATGACGCCACATATAAGTCCACTTGTGCGATGGGTTTACCCCTTTACAAGTTATCGATGTAGATGTAGATGTAGTGCATATTCAACACGGAATTATCATGATCAAAACAATTCAGATCAAAATTGAAGAAAAAAAATATAGTTGCGTTTTCAAAATACACTTTGTACATGTTGTATCTTGTTTTGGTTTTTATACGTCATGACATATATCTTCCACGAGATACGGGCACAAATGTTCACCAAAACATCACCTAAATTCCAGGCGGCATTATATTTTGTTATAGATATTCTGATCCACTCATAGTTTTATAACATATATATTTTATATAGGTAGTCTGTTTGTATCGGTCAAATATTTACCAGAAGTCATATAAAAGACACTTTTTTTCATTTACTACGCTATACGGAAATCTTATAAACACTTAAGTGTTTTCCCCGCTTATTAACCCTTGAGAAAAAACCAAAAGAAATTACGGGTCTTGAGTTGAACGGGTATAGACGTCACTAAAAAGATTCAATTTATAGACATTTAACGATATAATTATCCCATTGTGCAACGCTCTGTCATGTATGTAGGTAGGGTGGGTGATGGACAAAACTCTATATGAATAGTTATGTGGTTTATCTGCATTACTGGTCTTAAATGTTCAGGGAACATATTGTATATTCCCAACACAATGCACCACTATGCAAGTATGGACCCAGTATGGTTTGCGACAAAGTTTATCGTATACTTATGCCCTAATGAAAACAGCACACGTCCATACCACTGGCCTGACTCGTCGTCAGGGAAGTTGTTTTTATTTATGGACTTTCATCGACAAGCCGAGCGCTTCTGTATTTATTTTCAAAACCGAAAAGCACATCTTTGAATTCTAATTTGCAGTTATCATTAACAAGTATATTAACTTTGAAACCATGAACCTCGTTATTCAAATATGATATCGCACAGGGTTTAGATTTCATATTATTTTAGTGGATAATCACTGTTCTTATGTTGTATATTGAACTATGAATCTTTGTAATAATGTGGAATATATTTATTGGTTCGATAGTATGATATCGAATATTTTCTTTTTATATTTGTGTTTTCTTTTTATATTTGTATGCATTGTTCCTTGTTTCCTGTTTTGGTTGTCCTTCGTTGTATTTTTTTTCCTTTGTAACAAACTAATGATTTACCTTACGATAGAGATTCTTAACAATATTTTACACTTTGCTTTATTCTTAGACACAATAATAACTCTGGTTTGTCAATTCACATTTTGCTATCAGGCACTGGTATGGGAAATCAATATTATTTTTATTAACGTAATGCTTAGTGATTGTTTGTATCAGTTTGGTGCGCCATAAATATGTTACAACTTAGTTAAACCCTCAATTTCCTTTGACTGAAAGAATGATTGTACCAAGTCAGGACAATTGCGGTCATTTTCTTTCCGTATTTCTTCCTTGTTTTATTTTTTTTTTCTTTGACATGGAGATTGGTCCTCAAAGTTCGGTAATTTTGTTATTACTTTTACTCACGAGAACTTCCATTCTACATGTGCTCGCGATAAAAGAAAATAAAGACCAACGTCTTTAATAAAGATCAATATAAAAGAAGACTTCAAACTCATCAATGATGGTATCTCTGTATTTCTTTTACATCTTGTAACAAGTCGTTTTTGAGTACAAATTGTCAAATGTCATAAAGTAATAGAGCTTCGAACGCACCACGACAACCTTCATACACAAAAAAAGTGAAACAACTCTGAATTGAAACGATGGGTTGTTTCCAATATATATTTTGTTATTTGATTTCAATTAGCATTAAAACGTATTCTTTTAAATGTCTGACAATAAACTTTGTCAGTAGTCTGTTCATCTCACTGAGTATGTATCTTTCATCATAGTTGAATAATATAGAAAATAAATTTAAAACTAAATAATAACAAATGCGTGACTTTAAATAAGGTTTATTATAATCATTGGTATATTAAATGTATTACTTGAAAAAATGTGTTTAACCCATTAAGTTTTGATAGGATGAATTGTAAGAACAGAATGTACAGCATCATTTTCAAAATCCGTACAAAGAAAGGTATATAGCTGGATCTTCATCATGTTCAACTACAGAGCTGTCCGTTCATTTAACTAAAATCTTGTCTGCTGTCAAAGAAGGTCAACAAGCATACTGCGACACTATTGTATTATAATTGTAGTGGAATTAACCATATGTGGATTTTGAAGAACTCAAAAGATTTGTTAGATCATATTAAATCTAGATCGTTTTCTGAGGTTCACTCTTTGAAAACGTTCGATTTTTTAACTTTATACACTACCTTGCCACACGAAAAACTAAAATGTCGCCTGAAAAAAAACTTCTCGTAAAAGCCTTTTCAAACTCTAGGAATTTTGTTGTTTTGGGTTATAATTCTACATTCTTTTCCAAAACATCTTTCAAGGATAAAATTTGTTACACACTGGAACAAGTTTGCAATATGCTTGATTTCCTCATTGACAACATATTTGTCACCTTCGGAGGAGAGATATTTCAACATCAAATCGGCATTCCGATGGGCACAAACTGTGCTCCTCTCCTCGCCGATTTGTTTTTATACTCTTACGAGACTGAATTTCTTCGGGGACTCGTAAAGAACAAGAAGATGAAAGAGGCAAGGTCATTAAATCTTACATTCAGATATATTGATGATGTTCTTTCTATCAATAACACTTCATTTGGTAGATGGATTCCTTCAATATATCCTCCGGAATTGGAGATTAAAGAGACCACCGAATCAAATTGCTTCACATCTTTCTTGGATTTGCACCTCGAATCTGACCCAGGTGGTCATCTCAGTACAAAAATTTACGATAAACGAGACGATTTTAATTTTCAAATTATTAATTTTCCTAATCTACAGAGCAATATACCTACTTCTCCTGCATACGGTGTTTATATTTCCCAACTTATTCGATATGCCAGAGCTTGCACACATTTCACAGATTTTTTTTATCAGACACCGATTTCTTCGTGACCGACTTTTGGAGCAGGGCTATAAGAAAATACGTCTCATACGATCACAAAAAAAAAATTCTTTCTTCGTTATCAGCCACTAGTAGAAAAGTTCAAAATTGAGTTAAAAGATATGATAGTTAATTGTTTTAATTAGTGTTTGACTGGTCTGTTGTACTGAGATGATCACCTCAACATCCCTATTGTGTCTCACAACTATGTTGTGTTCTATGGCCATTATCGGATCCTAAGATCGCAATGTAAGAGGGAGGTTTGGCGCCATAAAACCTGGTTTAACCCACCATTTCGTTTGAAATACCTGTACCAAGTCAGGACCATTGCGATGCACCAATTCTCCGGTATGACTGATTCGTTTTTGTAATTTTCTCTGGACAATGAGATTGATCATTCAAGTTCGGTAGTTTTGTTATTACCTTTATTTTCTGGGTTTTTATGTTGTTAGCCACTTAAACACGTCCAGGTACATGCATACATCAATGTTTGCAACGCTTACCAGTGTTTTTTATTCGATTTATCAACCTCTCAACCAGTTGTTGGTAAATAATTTTCACCTCAGCGTAATTGCATGTGCAATTGGTGAGCAACCTTTTGCATTTATTACCTGTAGACATTATAGACAACCTTCTACAACTAAATTCTTAGTGGTTATGGAATTTCTAACATCTCAGAAAATAATTTCAATGTCTTAATTTCTCGAGAAGCTTCGCCATTAAAATAGTCAAATTAATTTCCTTTCCTTCATGTTCGAAATTCATTCCATAATTAACTCGATCGCGTTGTATAAGCTATATTTCACACTTTCTAGGCTGAACCATCTTGTACATGCATGTTAAAAAAAATGTAAGCCTTCTTTCATCGGAGATTGTTGGACAAGATTTCACAATTTGTTTAATCAAACCATATATGGTATTTATTCTCATGGCATTTTCTTTGAACCACCAACGAGATTCCACACGACTAAGATGATTGATAGCGAAGAAGAATTGAGAATCATCTGTTTGGGTTTTTGTGCAGGTCTTTTTAAGAAAAAAATGCGAATTGCATTTACTTGATATCTGTTTTTAGTCTTCATGTTTCCAAGCCTTAGATTTTACTTTTTAGTGTCATTGGGATCCCCTCCTAGACGGTTGTTGTGTGTCGTTCCTTTGTAAGGCGAAGGAATGCATCACCCTAACTGTCAACTCCGATACTTATGTCACCGAACTTCAGATCCCTTTGCTCCTTTCCATCCCTCATACCCAAAGTCTGAAGTAAAAGTCAGATGTAAAAGATTAACTATTGCCAATGCTGAATGTGTACCTAAAAGACCATGTTTGTACAACAGATTCATATCTCTGTCTGTTTGTCCATCTGATGCCTGGGGGCTAATTTCCGAAAAAAAAAATCGAATTTTTTTTTTTGTAAATAAAAATTTGAAAAGGAAAATGAATCACGAAAAGGAAAATGGGCCATTTTCCTATTCAAAATCGAAAAGGAAAATGAAAAACCAAAAGGAAATTGATTTTTATATGTATGTTTCCATCTATGTTAACTGTATTCATATAAATTTTGAAAAACGAAAACGAAAAGGAAAATCACTTGTGTTAGGTAAGACATTTTTATTTTTATTTTGTAGCATACGAAGTTTTGAAAGGGTTGGAGAAAAGGAGTTTGTTTTGTATCTTAGGATTTGCGAGCCAACAATCTGTCCCATTTACTCTTTATGCAGCAAAACGATTTTCTGCCTAGACAAATCCTCAAATATCTTAGGAAACTTTAACAATCAAAACTACAATTAAAAACAGAATTTTAAAATTTGTAATGAATGAGAAGGCGCTTGGTGAGATTCACTTTGGATATTGCTCCATTGATAGTAATTGGACAACGGTGTAGCTTCGAGTAACCAAATATGTCAAAGGAGCTTTATATATGGTAGCTAGTTTGACTTATAATTACATGAGCCCCGTAGTTACATATTAAACAGCTTAAGTCAACGAACTTGATCGAAGTCAGTTTGACATAAAATTGTTAAAAGTACAAGTGTATGTCATTCTACCACACAAAAACGGGCGTTTGGCATGTTACTCAATGCATGAAAAAAGTAAGTCGTCGAAAATTTAATACAAAGGCTACTATGAATAAATTTTAAAAGATATATTTAATACTTATTACATGAAGTTTATAAGACATCGTATATGTTTCATGTTTCATCAAACTTTCATTTATATGAGAAACCTAACATATTTATCAGATAGCTTATTAAGATTATAAAATATCTTATAAAAAATAATTTATAAGACGTAAAAAAGACATGTAACATGCATAAGATATCTTATAAAATGAATATTCTTTATACAATGTTTTCTGAAGTTTATATGATATTTTTATAAGGAAATAAAATCTCGTAAAAAATAAAAGATATTAAATAAACTTTAAAAGATACTATAATCCCTTGAAATATATAAGATATCTTACAAATCATTTTCAACTTGGAAAGTTATCTCGTACTTTTAATAATAATAAGAGTGAAAGAAATCTTATTATGGGTCATCTTCACACTTTGGAAAATAAATGACTGATTTGTCAGTCTATGTTTAGCCTTAACTTGCTAAATAAGGAACAGGAGCGTCAAGATAAGTAATTCTTGCATACAGTTTTGGCGTTTTGCACATACACACTTTATCTGTTTTGCCAGAGTATTTTTTTTCGTTTTTTAGTTCACCAAAATATACCCAACTATCAACAATGTCCTGACATTTAGCCTCAACGTGCAAGCTAATTATGTCTCCCAAACTTGCTCCAAAACGAGGTTGTTTTTGATCAGTTCTTATTATTAGTCCCTTGCGGGGCCCAGGATGCGAATAGGCCCGCAGCAGCGCTAAGGTTTGTCGGTTTAGGTCCACTAAAGAGCGCTCAGAAACCTGACATCGGAGCCAGCCCATAAAGCGACTGGGATGTGTGCCCCAGGTGGTTGAATGGGGCAACGATGTCATTATCAATGCCGGGGTCGTCAGGGGAAACCTACCGCAAATCATAGTGAACCAACGTGTGTGGAGAGGGCAACGCTTCATGCACGTTAAAGATCCCTTTGTGGACCGCCAAGTAGTGCACAACATATTAGGCTCCTTCGTTTCCCAACCCATCCCCATTTTTCGCTCTCAGTATGAATATGTTCATCAAGGAATCATCACTGTATTGTCGATAAGGGTTTTATTTGAAACTTTTGCTTTTTGACCATCCAAGGTTTTGATTCAAATGCTGCTGCTGAGATGTTACTCCTTGAAATATTGATATACAGCATAACCAAAGTTCACCGTTTTTATACCGGTTTTAATATTTATAATAAGGGTTGATTGTGTAAAATTGGGTAAGGGTGAGTTGGTTCATTTTCCTTCTGTTTTTTGGTCGTACATTGGACCTTTTTGCATGACATACATGGGTCTGTGTTGTGGGTGCTATTTTCTAGGTGGGTATACACAGGAACAATTCAATTTGTTGTTTCAATATGTTCTTTCCGGGCGCGTTTTTCGAACACTCTGAGAAACCAATAGGCGTTACGCTTTATATCAGATGACTTGATAGGCCCATATTCCTAGATGCGCCTCCCGAGAAAAAAATCAATAAGTGAGAGAGAACATATAGTTTGAGAGTCTCAAAAGGGGTGGGGTTTTGTTAGTTGCACAAATAAGTCAAATTAAATGATTAAGTGTCTTCCGAGCATAGCTTGCTTTATTGTGTTTTTATTTGAGTGCATTTCATCACTGTTCCTTGGATTTTGGCATACGTGGTACCTTAAAAATTAAGTATCTTCGAAACCAGACAGTGAAATTCGTATGGTGAACTTATAATTCTATTGTCGAAATTTAAAGTACAATTTTTTTACTGTTTCAAAAATTAAAACAAATTGACTACGTCACTTCAGAAGAATATTAAACGTGCCGTTCATCTACTTTCTGTTTTGGTTTCTAGGGCATCCGTGTCTTGTGGGCACATACATGAAACTCTCCGTGTAATTTGTACTTTTATAAATATTTTTGTTTTTATCATACTTGCTAGATAACGAGAAAATCATGAAACTCACAAGACCTGGAGTTAAATGTTAACCTTTTAAAGTTCAAAGTCATTTTGACATGTTCCTGAACAAGCCTCTAAATAGAAGTGACGTGAAATTTGTTTATAACTATTTGAACTAAGACTACCTGTTAAATGAAAATAAACCCTGGTATAAACACAATTTTTCTCATGACACACAAACACAGAAAATTAATTCTTCTGCGACAAAACAAAATGGTAGTGCGGTGTCCTTTGCTCCTCGAATGAGTGAGTGAGTTGGTGTTTTACGCCCGTGCAACGCTATATAGGTTATTTACAGGCGATGAAAGGGATGATAAAATGAACATGAAATGATGATGATAAATGAAATATGGGAATGGGGTGGGACACAAAGGACCGGTTAATTTTGAAGAACCACAGGAAAAGGGGACAGATGGGTAGGGGCGGAAACTTTAGCCTATGGGGTGCACTACTTGGCGGTCCAGAAAGGGGTCTTTTACGTGCATGAAGCGTGGCACTCTTCACACACGTTGGTCCACTATGGTCGGCGGTCAGGGTTTCCGTATTATAGACCTGACAACCCCCGCGGACGAGGGCCACCCTATTCAGCCACCTACGGTACACACTTGGTCGCTCTGTTGGCTGAGCACTGACCCGACGTCAGAATCCCAAGACCCTTAGTCGCCTCTTACGACAAGCTAGGCTCTGCTGCGGGCCTATTCGCCACCCGGGCCCCGCACGGGACGCTCCTCGAATGAAAGTTAGTTAGTTAGTTAGTTAGTTAGTTAGTTATTGCTTTACTCCCAAGCAGAACGATATCGGCTATATCCGGGAGATGAATGAAATGGCATGAAAGTGATGATATAATGAACATGAAATGATGATGAAGTGGAAGAAATGGGGACAAAAGGCCAATCGGGCAGGAGAGTCTCGACTGCCACTGGAAAAAGGAGTGATGGGTAGGGACGGGAAATTTAGCCTCCTGCATGGGGATCCTACGGGTCCTACTCTTACCGACACCTGCAGCAGGGTTCTTTAACGTGCGAGGAACGTGACATTTTTCCCAACACCACTATGGTTTGCGGTCAGGTTTTCCGCATTATCGCCTGACGACCCCGCATCTCTCGATGTCAGGGCTGCCCCATTCAACCACCTGGGGCACACATCCCAGTCGCTTTGTGGGCAAAGCGGCCTGACCCGATGTCAAGTTTCTGAGCGCTCTTTAGTGGACTTTTACCGACAAGCTTAGCGCTGCTGCGGGCCATTTCGCCACCCGGAACCCGCACGGGTTATCGAATGAAAGCTAGAATATGATTAACATGTTAAGCATATAAATGGTACTTGATTAATTATTATAACCCACGCAACAAAATTGCAAAGGGTATACTGTTTTTGATTGGTCCGTCCGAGAGTCCATCCGTGATCAAATTTCCGTAATTAAAGGTAATAACAAAACTACCGAACTTTAATGATCAATCTCATAGTCCAGAGAAAATGACAAAAACGAATCAGTCATACCGGAAAATTGGTGCATCGATCGCAATGGTCCTGACTTGGTACAGGCATTTCAAACGAAATGGTGGGTTAAACCAGGTTTTATGGCACCAAACCTCCCTCTTCCATTGCGATCTTAGGATCCGGTAATGACCATAGAACACAACATAGTTATGAGACACAATAGGGATATTGAGGTGATCATCTCAGTACAGCAGACCAGTCAAACACTAATTAAAACAATTAACTACCATATCTTTAAGTCAATTTTGAACTTTTCTACTAGTGGCTGATAACGAAGAAAGAATTTTTTTAGGGATCATATGTGACGTATTTTCTTATAGCCCTGCTTCAAAAGTCGGTCAGGAAGAAATCGGTGTCTGATAAAAAAATCTTTGAAATGTGTGCAAGCTCTGGCATATCGAATAAGTTGTGAAATATAAACACCGTATGCAGGGGAAGTAGGTATATTGCTCTGTAGATTAGGAAAATTAAAATCGTCTCGTTTATCGTAAATTTTTGTACTGAGATGACCACCTGGGTCAAATTCGAGATGCAAATCCAACAAAGACGTGAAGCAATTTGATTCGGTGGTCACTTTAATCTCCAATTCTGGAGGATATATTGAAGGAATCCATCTACCAAATGAAGTGTTATTGACAGAAAGGACATCATCAATATATCTGAATGTAAGATTAAATGACCTTGCCTCTTTCATCTTCTTGTTCTTTACGAGTCCATGAAGAAATTCAGTCTCGTAAAAGTATAAAAACAAATCGGCGAGGAGAGGAACACAGTTTGTGCCCATCGGAATGCCGATTTGTTGTTGAAAAATCTCTCCTCCGAAGGAGAAATATGTTGTCAATGAGGAAATCAAGCATACTGCAAACTTGTTCCAGTGTGTAACAAATTTTATCTTTGAAAGACGTTTTGGAAAAGAATGTAGAATTATAACCCCAAATAACATAATTCCGAGAGTTTGAAATGGCTTTTTCGAGAAGTTTTTTCAGGCGACATTTTAGTTTTTCGTGTGGCAAGGTAGTGTATAAAGTTGAAAAATCGAACGTTTTCAAAGAGTGAACCCCAGAAAATGATCTAGATTTAAAATGATCTAACAAATCTTTTGAGTTCTTCAAAATCCACATATGGTTAATTCCACTACGATTATAAATAGTGTCGCAGTATGCTTGGTGACTTTCTTTGACAGCAGACAAGATTTTAGTTAAATGAACGGACAGCTCTGTAGTTGAACATGATGAAGATCCAGCTATATACCTTTCTTTGTACGGATTTTTGTGAAGTTTAGGTATCCAGTACAAATATGGTAACTCTTTATGTTCCTCTTTCATTGGAATATTAAAAGAGGACATAAAAGAGCTATGGTTGTCATTTGTATTTTGGCTATGATGTCATCTTTGTTAAATGTAGTCCGTTTGTATGTAGCACTAGCGGAAGTATTACAATCAATGCCTAGTTCTTTTCTTAGACAATTGTAATAATGTGCTTTACATACAAAAACTATATTATTGGAAGCCTTGTCTGCTGGTGTGACAACATACCTGTCATGTAAGGAAGAGAGACAACCGATTTCTCATCAACTATTATTCATAGGCTTTTGATATTTAGTATGTAGCTCCTGCTAGGGTCCCATATCGTGGCATACATCTTCAGGTCGGTATACCATCTACTTCCTGTTAAACAAGCCGAACAGGAAAGACAACAACTCTTATTTTTTCCTATAATTAGATTATCTCTGTCCATATTGTGGACGCTCAGGGTTTATTAGCGGGCTCACTAATGTTTTTTTTATATTAATAAGTGATTTTAGGTCAGGATTTTTTTCAAAAGTTAAATGTGAATTTAATAAGACCTTCCAGGTACATTACAACATTTTAATGTTGTTGCACTTGAAACTGACAGAACATATTTACTGTCGGATCTAAAAGTAATGTGGCTTCATTAAATTCGTTGTTTCGTGGTTTTTTTGTGCGTTGTTTAGACCCAACAAAATATAGCATTGATTAATGTGCTACAGACTTCAATCCCATCAATTTCATATTCTTCGAACAGATAGCTCTTTCGTAAACCACAAAAAACTAGTACCCACGAAAATAAATGAACCAACAGTATTTAAAGTTGTTTTTGTTTTTCTACCTTCTCTTTCCTTATCAGTGGGAATAGACGTTTTTTATAATATTTTCATTTGATAACTAATAACTATAATATATTAAGAAGCCTATTCTGTGATAACCTCAAAATATCATATGAGACAATAACTAATTGCTTATTAACTTTAAAGACTTCATTATACTATAATTCCCCGGAGTTATTTATTAAGGTAAACCACTTAAAATTTGTAAATGTTAGTTGACAAAAAGGGTGAATGAGACCCTGTAGACTGCAAAAGACTGTTAACTTTCAATTTTTGAACTTAAAACTCTTAAATATGAAAGAAGCAGAGGTGCCGATTGGGCCTCCGAATGTCAAAAGTCCAAAAGGGCAGAGCCAAAACCAATAAATACTAACGAGAACGGGACAACACCAGATACCATGTAAAACACGGAAACACAAAAAATGTGCTCAAGTCGTAACGAGAGTGAACTGCTTATTCAGCTGCATCACTTCGTTTTGTTGATTGCTGTTCAGTTTTAATGTTTTTGTGGCGTCTGTTTCTTTTTGCTGCTCTAGTTCGTGTTTACTGTTTTTGTCATGCCATTTCAGACTTTTGACAATCGCATGACCTATCGATTCCTCTTTGCCTCCCCGGTATGTAAACAAAATGAACGGTCGTGAGACACAATATGTTAAATTATTTGATCATTCTAGCACATTTCTGTACAAAAAGCCACAATGTAATATTCTAATAAGCTATTATAAAGCATTGCATCCAACCGCATTTGAATTTTCTACCAATGATTGAGAGTGACATAGTCAACATTTATATATTTACTACTGAACGATTTTTTGGTTTTGGTTTTTTAGCCGCAAGCCCTGCAGTAACATGTTAGCCGTAAAACCTTTAATCAATTCATTCTAGTTTGTTTTGACATAAATCTATAAAAAAAATAGGCAAAAGTGCATGCTTGAAACTTGCCATTCGTTGAAACATTTTTTACCTCAGGTAATCAGTTGTCATGTAAATATGGTGTTTACTCACAAGGTAAGGCTTTGAAATAGTATTCCCTTATACAAATGTATAAATATTTATAACGTCAAGTAACATTTTGTTTTTACAATTATAATCATGTATACACGTAAAAGTATGACCCTGTATACACGTAAAAGTATGACCCTGTATACATGTACAAGTTTGACACTGTATACATGTACAAGTTTGACCCTGTATACATGTTTAATATACAAAATGATTTTGATTTTTTTTAAATATATATATTGGACGTTAGTCGCTACATATAGCTAGCACTCACTATATAAATATGTGTAAAGAGTCATGTGACTCTGCAGAAGTCAAGTGAACCATATTAGACTAGCATTGTAAACCAAACCCCTGACACAAGGACACAATGTTAATCTAATCCCGGAGCGTGTCACAGCAACGACCAGTCTTCATTGTCGTCACACGTACGCCAGAAATTTTGCCATAAAGGTGGGGTGGATTGCATTTAGGCCTAGTCATGTAACGTTTAAATGATGCTTAATTTCGTGAAAGGCAAGCCCCCTGTTCCTCTCTTAATCCGTCACTGCATAATTATGATTGACTTAAGTCCCTCAATCGGGCGCTGCCTGTCTTATGTCAAAGACGGATTAAGAGCCGGCGATCCCGGTGCGCACCCTCCATTGGACAGGAAAATTTTGTAAGGAACTGTATGAAAGAACAAATGACAGTGTGAAAATGTTTGGATCCAGCACAGCATACTATTGCCTACTTAAACAGATTCTTTGTTTTATAATGAACAAAACTAATTTACCACCGAGGTCACCTGAACGTTCACTTTTCCTGATGTTATTTCAGGTTACTGATTGCATTCAGTTCAGTTGTGTTGTGTATTCATTGAAAGTGTTGGTGTCTCCGGAGTTTACTGCTTATATCCCAGCTATAATAGATAGTGGAATATACAGTTTTACTAGTTTGTCTTTAGTGTACATATCACTCTCGTATTGAATTATTAGATTTATGGATACCATAAGATTGGTTCAAAAATTAAGAAATTTTATAAAGTAGTTTCGGAGTTATTGCTGGGCCTGGATGGCGAAAAGTCTCACAGAAGAGCGTGTTTTGTCATTAAAGGCGAGAAATACCCCTTCACATATATGATATTCTGTTACGAGTTGTTACGATTTTCAAAATCTATAGTTTTACGAGTTCTTGCGAGAGTTTCTCACAACCTTTCATGATCTATTTCCGAGCTGTCACGATTTCGTCAGTTGTGCGGAAATTTTACGAGCTACCGTCCAGCGACGCTTCGAATTTTATTTTGGACGTGTTTACGAACATGTTACGGTGTCTGAACGATTTCTCTATGTGTGAATTGTAATATTGTAAAGGAGATCGTAACTAACTCGCAAACCACTCGTAAAAGAAGTCCTTTGCGAGGTCTTCCCGAGTTAGTTACGAATAAAGGCGAGTCATTTATAATGACGATCTTTACGAGTTCTTTACGAGTTATTTACAATGTGTTTACGAGTTCAATTATGACATTGTTGTTGACATGTAAAAAATCCTCGTAAAAAGAAGCAAAGGTGTACCAAAGGGGTAATCAGTCTCATAAAACCGTGAGGACAAAGACAAAACCGGCAGACAAAAAATCATCACAACAAAACAAACCACAAAACAACATAAAACACACACACATAACAACAAAACCGCATTCAGCAACGTGAACTCAAGTCGAAACGAGAGTGAACTCAGGTGCTCCGGAAGAGTAAGCAGTTCCTGCTTGCTATAGCACACCCGTCACGTTGCCAAAGATCGATTAAGTGTTGGTCAAATCCGGAAAGGATGACATTACAAAACTCTATGTCAAACCAACATCTGTACTCATCTTAGAGATAGAAATCCCGTATTTGCATACAAGCACATGATGTCGTCCATAAAATTTCTTGAGTGATGACAACAACCTGGGAGCAACATACCCCTGTGTTAACAATTTGCTTGTCAGCCGTGTAGCTCTATCAAGGAAGTCGTTGTACTCCCCACATGCTCTGGAATAACGAATCAATTGTGATACGTAAACTCCATATGCTGGAGCGGACGGAATGTTGCTACACAGAAAGGGAAAGTTAACTATTGGAAAGTTGAAGTCATCACGTTTGTCATAGAGCTTTGTACAAAGCCTTCCTTGTGTGTCAATTTCGAGAAATAGATCCAAATATGAAGCAGATCTCCTAGAATCTGTAGTGTCCTTTACCTCAAGTTCCTTCGGATATATGAGATGTAAATAGTCACCAAATCGAGGATTGTTTAGTGAAAGGACATCATCAATATAACGAAATGTGAGATTGAAGGATAAAGCAAGTTTGCGGTCCTTTTTGTCTAGAAGTGATTGTAAGAAGTCGGCTTCATATGAATGAAGAAACAAATCGGCAAGCAATGGTGCACAATTTGTGCCCATTGGGATACCTATTGTTTGCTGAAAAACACGTCCACCAAACTGTACAAATATGTTGTCGATTAGAAAGTTGAGCATTTCTATTATTTGATCTTCACGAGTTCTTACGATTTCACAAGAGCAAGAAAGACCTGTTTAAGAGTAACAAAGAGTGCTTTACGAGTCTTCTCGATCGAATACAAGTTGAAAACTTTTACGCACTCGTAAGAAAATCTCGTTTATGTGAAAGGGATATAAGAGACTTGCAAAACTGACATTTGGTTGGTTCTCAACCCAGAGCGACCAGGTTTGGACCCAAGGTGGCTAAATAAAGTGGTTTTCCGCGGGGTTTATAAGTAGTATAATACGAAACCCTGACAGCTAGCCATAGTGGACAGACTTGTGTGCAGAGTGCCACACTTCATGCACGAAAAGATCCCTCTGTTGAGTGCTAAGTAGTGCACCAGATAGTTCTAGTTTTGCACATCTATCCACCTCTCTCATTTTTCTGTGTCCCGTGCGGGGCCCGGGTGGCGAATAGGCCCGCAGCAGAGCCTAGCTTGTCGTAAGAGGCGACTAAGGGTCTTGGGATTCTGATGTCGGGTCAGTGCTCAGCCCACAAAGCGACCAAGTGTGTACCCTAGGTGGCTGAATAGGGTGGCCCTCGTCCGCAGGGGTTGTCAGGTCTATAATACGGAAACCCTGACCGCCGACCATAGTGGGCCAACGTGTTTGGAGAGTGCCACGCTTCATGCACGTAAAAGACCCCTTTGTGGACCGCCAAGTAGTGCACCACATAGGCTAAACTTTTCGCCCCTACCCACCTCTCCCCTTTTTCCTGTGGTTCTTCAACATATACCGGTCCTTTGTGTCCCAACCCATCCCAATATTTGATTTATCATCATCATCTCATGTTCATTTTATCATCCTTTTCATGTTCATCGCCTGTAGATACCCTGTATAGCGTTGCACGGGCGTAAAACACCAACTCACTCACTCTCATTTTTTGTGGTCTTTAAAATTTGCAGTTCCTTTGTTTCCACCAATCCTTATATTTTGACGTCACTCATGTTCATTGCCTTAATGTAACTTACATAGTGGTGCAATGACGTAAAACAACAATTCACCCTCTCAATTTTTCAGAGTTATTGCGATTTTAAAATTATCAATTAAATTGCTAGTGGATTTCAAAATACAACGTCAGATTTTCTAATAAATAGAGGCTTGGTAGAACTTAAAAGGCATCGCAAAAAACAAGGTTATAACAAAGTTGTAGCATAAAAATGGCTCCAGACCATAGAACATCTTTTAGTTTTATTTTTCATACTTTTAGGATAACTTAAGGATAGGCCCTCTTCGTGTTTCAGAATTTCAGCCTAACTTCGGAACTTCTCTAGACTGTACCTTTAAATACTGTAGAAATTATCTGCAATCTAACCACTACTTTTTATGACATTTTCAGATTATTGTCCTCCGCCGCAATGCGGGGCGGGGACATAGAAATGCCAGTGTCCGTCGTCCGTCTGTGCGTGCGTGTGCCCGTTTCGTAACAAATTTCTCAGAAATTGTAGGCTTTTGATATTTAGTGAGGTAGAGGTATTATATGGTGGGATGCGTTTTCAGGTCTGTCGCTTACCTACTTCCTGTTTAACCAGCCGATTTAGATTTTTTAAGGGTCAAAAATGGAAAACTTTTCGTAACAGATTTCTCAGCTATTACTATTTGTAGGCTTTTGCTATTTTAGTATGCAGCTAATTTTTGTAAGGGTCAAAAATGGAATTTTTTTCGTAACAGATTGTTCTGTTATTACTATTCGTAGGCTTTTGATATTCAGCTTAAGGTGGTGGGATGCGTTTCCAGGTCTGTGGCTTATCTTCTTCCTGTTAAGCGGGCTGACTATGAATTTTTGCCAATCGGCGGGGGACCCAGGAATTCTGTTCTTGTTTAGACCTTTCACAATGTTAAAGATATGTAAAATCTAGAGAAGTCTGATATCCCGCTAAATTTTTGACTTCTATCTCGGAAACGAGCACACCTAGGTTTTTATTCTCATTTGATTAAGTGGACATTTATCTATCATTTCCATATAAAAAAATAATAAAATATTTAATATAAAAAAGTTAAGGAGTGACCTTTCTTAATAATTTCATCTTCTCAGCAATTTCTTTACCAATCATTTATATTCTAACTTCAACAAATATTCTAGATATGGTTGACATTTTTGATTCACAAGATTTTTGCGGTCACCATGGTGATGTCCTTCAGCCCAATTCAAGATTCAAATTTTGTAGAGTCAAATGATGGAATAACATTTTTATTAATCAATGAATCAGAACCAGAACTTGACAGGAGTTTTAATGACCAATTAGGACATATACTACTCGTTTTACTTCTGTATGGTCTTATAATGAGTAAGTAGACTTGAATGAGTTTAAAAATAAAGGCTGTACCGCAAAACACATTTCAATTTAACAATTTCTATAGGGAGCAGATATTTCTATCACAAATAAATTGACTTAAATGTTGGATGATTGACTGTTTTTTTATCGCTTTACAAAAATCAATTCACAAACGCTTACAATTTTAATGGATGCAACAACATTTACCTAAAATTGGAAATAAAATAAGTAGTGCCTTTCATATAGCAGAAAAAAAGAGTGTATTCTATAACTTTTAGTATATATTTCTATATACTATTATTAAGTTTTCACCTTGAAACAACGCCTCGGTAAGTAATAATAGAATAAGTGATTTTCGTATATATGTTAATTCCTTTGTTTCAGTCTATAAATCTTTTACAACAAGGCTACACCAACCACTACAACCACCTATAAGTATTAAACAACAACAGCACCTGTCCTACAGCAGTTTTTTTCTATTTACAATACAGTTGTTTTTTTTTTCATATAAAGATCCGTTATTCGTGGTTTTAAATTCTGCAGCAAACAGATCAATATTATATTTCACTTTTCATGCTATAGCAAGCAGGAACTGCTTACTACTCTTCCGGGGCACCTGAGTTCACTCTTGTTTCGACTGGAGTTCGCATTGTTGATTGATATTCAGTTATTTTGTGTTTCCATGTTTTACATGTTGTCTGTTTTTGTCCCGTTCTTGTTGGTGTTTACTGTTTTTTTTCTCTTTCTCCCTTTCGGACTTTTGACATCCGGATACCCCATTGGTACCTCTGCTTCTTTTATCAAATTTAGTGAAACAAAGCCCCCACGAAAAAGCACGAAAATTGATACCCAACGAAAAATAATGATACCACAGTATACAATTCGATATTTATTTATTTATAAAAATTGTATGTTCTTTTTTTCAAAAGTGCAAAGACCTACAACAGCAGCAACAACAACAACAAATGCCATGACTACAGTTTCTATGACGGCATCAGCTACTACATCTACCACCACAACTATACCAACAGCAGCACCAACGTCAACACCTTCTCTTCCCCCACCACAATAAAATTAGCTCAATCAAAAACTGTTCAATAAAGAAGGAAAACTTAAGGATGTTAAACGTGTATCCATGACTGTTCCTATATTTACACTACATGTACATAATGATCATTTCCAAAGAAATATTATGTAACAAAACGTGTCACATATACAAATAATTAATAGAAATAACAAATCTTACTACATAACAAGAGGCTCCCGGGTCAGGTGAGCGAATAAAAAGATTTATAGGTTGTTACATTTGTTCTTCAAAAAGACTGTCTGATATTTCACGAGTAAATTTTAAGCCTAAAAAATAGAAAATTCCATAAGGAGGGAAAGATAAATTTCGGTTTTCCAAGAACGCATTCAGAACCAATTTCTTTCATAATCAAACATTGTTTATTTTTCGTTCTCCAAGAGACTCGCCATATTGACCTTCCTAGTATTTAGGTTACAGTGCGTTTCATTCAAATTATATTG
Source organism: Arcuatula senhousia (assembly GCA_963971305.1). Classification (NCBI taxonomy): domain Eukaryota; kingdom Metazoa; phylum Mollusca; class Bivalvia; order Mytilida; family Mytilidae; genus Arcuatula; species Arcuatula senhousia. The sequence continues at coordinate 31,293,363 of OZ020314.1, read as the reverse complement.
TGACGTTGGTTATACTAAGAAAGAAACGTTTCTTTGGAACGTCTTTAACGTGCTGGCATTTGAACTCTTATATTTGTGAAGTTTTTGTAAACATGCCATCTGATCCATGGATTATGGAGATGAGATTTGTCCAAGTGAACACACCTCACACCGGTCATTCTTACCAAAAATGCCAATTCAAGACAGAACGATGCATGATCTAATATTCTACCGGTTTTCCAAGTTTTCTTCTCAAAGCGTGTCTGATGAAGTCAATCCAGAAAAGGCGCTTCACACGCACTGAAATTTTGCTGTTGTACATTACCAAAATCATTTCAATATGTGGATCGTGTCTTTCTGGCACATATTCCATATTCTTTCGTTTTTAATTTGATCATCAAGAAATATTGTAAGATGTCACATCGAAATCTTAATCTCGTGGAATATTAAACTTGTTTGGGACAATAGTTCTCAATATTCGTGTAATATATATATAACCCTGTATTTATGAATGACAACTTGCATTATAGAAATAATAGTACAAACTTGCTAAACTGTAACCATCAATATCAAGTATCTAATAAAGAGTAGACAAATTAAAGTATTTGGATACCAAATTACATGTAATTGAACTGTGTGATCCATTGTGAAAATGCTCTAACCATGTTTTTTGCTGACATCATATTTATCACATTCATAAAATGAGCATGAGATGAGATGAGGAACGATGTTAGGGTTCGACATTAAATTTGAAAGACCACTGGAGAAGGGCAATGGTTGATATGGGCGGAATATATAACCTACGTTGTTCTAAATACCAGTCTAGAAAGGTGTCTGCACTGTCAACACATGTTTCCTTAAATGACCTGACGACCCAAACTTGTTATCCAACTTCAACAGCTGAAAATAACTATGGCGCACAGAATACAAAACCGTTTCAACCATGAAATAATCAACAATTTCATAACCAGAATTCACACATTGTATATTTAAATTATTAGTTTTAGTAATCGGGACTGCAAATAGATAAATGTTCAATCAATTATCAAAATCAGCTTGTAAACATGTACAGCGAAAACCAAAGAACTTAAATAAAAATAAGAAATAATAAAAAGATATAACCAAAGGTAGACTGGAACAAAATGTAACATCACTTATAAGATATTATTAAATTATCTCTTTGATCTTTTGTAAAAATAAATAAAACTCTATTAATGTACATATTTTCTTAATTGTTATAAATAACTATAAGTATGATATTAACAAGAATGTGTTTAAAAGACAAAATGTCCAATTTTGCAATATTTTAGACGAACAGACTGATGAACAGACCCCAGCACTATATGCCCCCTTACTTTCGTAAATGGGTACACTAAAACTGGAATGAATTGTTTAAAACTTCCATAAGTACTTTCGTTATAGCATTCATTTTCTTTGATGTTGAAAGATAGTAAAATGATCCCAATCCAATAAACGAGTCGGAACGTGCCTTTGTTTTGATCTAGATATTGTAAAATGAAAACCATTATCAAATGATCATATTCTGTCATTGAATGCCCTTTGGAATATAATTGTTGTAAACAAAAAGCTGATGAAACTTATTTACAATATTGATACTAAAAATAAAGGAGAAAATAATTAACCAAATATGAAATTAAAATGTTTTTATAATAATAGTTCTAAAATATAAGTTAAACATTCCGCTGAATTTCATAAAATGATTTTAGAACGAAAATCCGGGTAAAATAGTAATTTGCGAATACTAGTAATATTTAACAAAGAATTCAAATATTTTAACCTTAAATAAAAATGAATGGATTATTCCCTAAATATTTAAGTGGTCTCCTTTTGGATAGGCTTTCTTTGAAGTTGAAATAATCTTATTTTTTAACAATTTTTAATTGCTCTTTTACGGTTAAAATGTCGATCAAAAACTTAGTTAAAGCTATTTTACTGGTATCAAATATAATAAATTTTAAACAATCAGCCACCAAAATCAGCAATTATCAAAAAAAAAATAAGCCAAAAAAAAAAAAAAAAAAAAAAAAAAAACAACCTTGTATGTGTAGTTCTAAAAACCGTTCAGATTTCCATTATTAAATATATTTCTTTGATCTATTTTTCCTTTTAAGTATAATTATTTTTCAGTGATCGCACATATGAGAATATCGTTTTAAATGATCAATGCAAAGTATTTTGTATGCTTTGATATTTTTCAAATAATATTCTATTATTAAATTTACTTTTGGATAATTAAATGTTAAAACAAAAATCTGAACATGAAGGTAATTGAGGGGACTAAAATTAGTCATCTTTTTCGACCATTTCGAAACATTTAGCCTGTATTTCAATTAAAATGACTGAATATTACATTGAAAATGTAGAACTTAATACCTAGTTTTATCTAATAAAAAAAATTGATACATGATAAACATGTGGAAAGAAATTCAGCTTTTTTTCAAACTCAATATCATAAGATATTATCGCCAGGAAACATTTTATATGAAGAAATCAGTATGAAAAAAAAATTACTTCAATATCAAGAAAAAAAGAACCATGACCCAAAGCTTTCCGTGCTCTCCAAATATAGTACACGTACAGAATGTATAATGTTTATGTAAAATATAACCAAAATCTGATAGGATTCCAGTTCACAAGTTGGTTTATTAAAGATAGTCCTACAGAGGTTTTTTTTCTCGTCCGCGACGAATAGTCGCTAAAGGCGAGACATATGTATTACTTTTTGGTGGCGGCGACGGCAGCGGCGTTAACTTTTTTGTAAGACTTTTGTGGATAATGAATTGCTTGAAAAGCATAATAGCTTGGTATCTGATATTTGGTATACAGACAGTTCAGGTTATGAGCTACGCCACTGTCACCATACTGTGTCCCTGGCCCCATTTTCACGCTCCAGTGAATTTGTGAACTTCGGTCTTTTTTCAGGCCGTAAGACTTTTGTGGACGATAAATTGCTGGAAAAGTAAAATAGCTAAGCATCTGATATTTGGTATACTGACAGTTCAAGTAATGGTCTATATCACTTTGTCGTGTGACCCTGACCCAATTTTTACGCTCCAATGACTCTTTGAACTTAGGTCTTTTTTTCAGGCCGTATTATTTTGTAAGATTTTTGTGGACGATAAATTGCTGGAAAAGTATAATAGCTAAGCATCTGATATTTGGTATACTGACAGTTCAAGTAAGGGTGTATGCAACTGTCACCATGTCGTGTGACCCTGACCCCATTTTTACGCTCCAGTGACTCTGTGAACTTAGGTCTTTTTTCAGGCTGTAAACTTTTTTATAAGATTTTTAGGGACGATGACTTGCTGGAAAAGTATATTAGCTAGGCATCTGATAATTGGTATACAGACAGTTCAGGTTATGGTCTATGCAACTGACCCCATTTTCACGCTCCAGTGACTCTTTGAAATTAGATCTTTTTAAGGCCGTATGTTTTTGTAAGACTATTGTGGACGATAAATTGCTGGAAAAGTATAATGGCTAGACATCTGATATTTGGGATATAGACAGTCGTGGTAATGGTCTACGCAATTGCCACAATGATATGTGACCATGGCCCAATTTTTAGGCTCCAGTGACACTGTGAACTTAGGTCTTTTTTCAGGCAGAAAACTTTTTGTTATACTTGTGTTGACAATGAATTGTTTGGAAAATATATAAGCTAGGCATCTGATATTGGGTATACAGACACTTTTTGTGTTTATATCAAGAAATTAAAGCTTAGGTAGTTGATTTTAGTGATGGTGCCGGCAGGCGAGACATACTTTTAGTGGCCACACTTTTTATTATATATAGAACTATTGTGGTACACTAATCATAAATAAAAATTACAACAAAGATCCAGACAACAAAATTTGCTACGCCTGACGACCGTTTAGTCTATTCAAGACTTATCAAAAGCGCTCGACCGAAAATATTTTTAAAACCAAACATTACAACCAAGTCATAAAGATAATATAAGAATATAACAACAAAAAACAGTAAAAACCAGTATATGACTAACTTAAAGATGAACTTATGTCTGAGGTAGACAGAACCTTGGGGTTTTAATTTTGAAATTAAAACAGATAATAGCTTTGATGTATTCGTAAAGAAATGAATTAAATGAATAAATGTAAAATGTTATAATTTTAATAATAAAATGTATGTATTGATTATAACCCTTTAACTGTTTTCCTTATTGGATATATTTTCTTTGATCTTAAACCAAATGAAAACCATATTCATTTGATGAAAAAGTTACAATTGGTCTTTAAAATGTCAAATAAATCTTTATTAAATGCTCATATTGCCATTAAAGCATTTTGGAATATAGAGTTTTAAACCAAGAAAAAATAAAAGCATTTGTTTTTTTAGGATGTAAGTTAAGTTTAAACATATTTCTTTATCCTTTATTTTCTTCATTGGGAAAAAAATAAATTTGTATGTGAACCCTTCTCCAGTTAGCAGTTTGCGAGTGCGACCTTTGTAGCGGCCCCCATTGAGCCTACATGTACTCTTATCCAACTTTACAAAGATGTTTTTAACGTGCATACGGTATTGCTTTCCCATACACGGGATAACTTGTTGTCCCTTCCGAAAGAGTAGCTTCCATGTTCAAGGGTGACTTTCAAAGTTATGCAATTTTGAAATATTTGCCTCAATTCAAAAGGGAATATTTGCAAATACAAATTAAGTTCAAAATTGTAATAGGCTATCGTACTCATTAAAAAGATAATAAGATTTGAAAATTTGGCGACAAAAAAAGTTTTTCTTGAGATGTGGAAGAAGTGTACGCGACACAGCTCACATAACAAGCAGTAATTAAAAAAAACAACTGAAATGGATGTCACAAGCAGCCTTTACTGAGGCCTAAAGGCGCTGCTTCCCATTTGGCAACCGAACCTAGGTCTAAAAAAATACCTATAATACAAAACCTGCTATTTGATATCTGGAATTAATCGAACTCGTTAGAAACATCAACTACAGTACTGGAAATTTTGTAAGCGATGATTTAAAACAAAATGTGACTTTTTACAAAAACAGTATTATTCATATTTGTAAAAAGATGCATCATAAATATATTTTTTTCCAAAAAGCCTGATACATTGATATAATAAAATAATGCAAATGTGTTACTGGAAAAACATATTTTTATTTATCTGATATAACGATCATATTGCAGGCCATGAAAATTTCTCGGTGATTGAAAGGGCTGTAATTATATAGAACATAACACAAAAGTTGTTTTTTTAAGCTGCACTATTCAACAATAGAAACGATTTTGATGAGTAAAAAAAACTCATTATTTTTGTAAGTGCTTTAATAAAACGAAAATTAAGAGTTTCCGACTTCTTCTTTGATACTGACAATCGGATATATTCGTAGATTGCCTTAACATTCTAAACAATAACTTTTATGTCAACCCCCTTCTTGTCTATTGCAGTTGTTTTACTGACAAGTTTTTATTTCTTTAAAAGTGATTCTATATGACCACTAACCATATTAATACCCGTGGGGGTTTCGTTGCTATTTTTATTTCTTAAATATAATCCAATAAACCTGGGTCACTCAAAATTTACAAGTTAAGCAGAAAGTCAATAAATATTTTACAGTTTCATGAAACTTTATGATATCCTTGCAAATATATATATATATTTTCATTCTGGTATCCGTTAAATACTTTGTTTACCGTATTGCCTTATCGGACTACTTTGTTAAAAACCTTTAAAATTAATCAGATAAACAAAATAAAAGGTTAAAACAAAATTACTGAACTTCGAGAATCAATCTCAAATATGTCCGTAATGCAAGCCAAAACAAGGAAGACGTGTCGGAAAAATTGAAGACCGCACTGTTCCTGACTTAGTACAGGCATTACAAAAAAATGGTCGGCTGAACCAGGTCTTGAGGCACGCCAAACCTCCCCTTCCATTGCAATCTTTAGGTCCGGTAGTTACAAAAAACACATCAGGTTTGTAAAGACATATTAGGGATGATAAGGTGATCATCTCAGTACATCAACTAGCCAAACACTAATCAAAGCAAGAAAAAACCAATTCGTCTGACATGATATTGATTTTTTCTACCAGAGGCTGATTTTTTTAGAGATCGTATGAGACGTATTTTCTAATAATCTTGATCGTTTATACCCGCGTTTTGGTATTTGTAATCTTGACCTAATATTCTGTTACGGAGAAAGCGGTGTCGGATAAAAAAATCAGAAAAACTGTGTACAAGCCCTGGCATATCGAATAAGTTGTGAAATAAAGACACCATATGCAGGTGACGTTGGTATATTAAAACTCTTTGTGATGTTTTTAAGTAAATACCCTACCTACCCGAAAAATAAAGGATGTATGCATATAACATATAATAGATTATTGAAAACTCATCAGAGACGCTTATTTATTATGAAGCAATCAAACGTGATATTAATTCAAAAATAATATGTCAGAAAGACAGGATGACCCACTTTGAAATACCGAAGGTTAACCCAACCTGTCAACCTAGAGATTTAACTATTTTGATATGGTAGGACGTCGAGCATGAAAAATAAAGAGCAATTAAGATGCTTAACTGAAATAAGCTAGAGTTTTCAATCCTTAATGATTGATTAGTGAACCAAAAATTCATAACTTGCAGATGCTAAAACAACTACGTGATGCAAAAAAAAAATTGTTTAACAGAAATGTTTATGAACAGTGGTAAGTTAGTTATTGGTTTAATTACTAAAAAATGAACTCAGCTTAACATGAAGGGGTAATAAAACTGACCATGTGATGATTATAAGGTGTAGAAAATGTGGACATGAGGTCAATCAGGGAGGACATTTTTGACTTTCACAAGGGGAAAATCGGATAATTTAGAATATATTATATGGTGAATTTTTTTTTAAAATAATTAACTATGGAATTTAAAGTAATGATAATGTAGGCATATACTTTTAAAAGAAGCAGAGGTACCAATGGGGTATCCGAATATCAAAAGTCCGAAAGGGCAGAGACAAAACCAGCAAACACCAACAAGAACGGGACAAAAACAGACAACATGTAAAACATGGAAACACAAAACAACTGAATATCAATCAACAACGCGAACTCTAGTCGAAACCAGAGTGAACTCAGGTGCTCCGGAAGAGTAAGCAGTTCCTGCTTGCTATAGCACACCCGTCGCGTTGCCAATAATCCATTCAGCGAGTTGAATTTAGTTCAAAGATAAAAATCATGCTACATCTGCGAATTCTTATAATTATAACATCATCCTTAAAAAGAAAAAAAAATAGTTTATTAAATAGCTTAGGTTTTGTGTTTTAGTTAGCAATGTGCAAAATGCCCTGTATGAAACGTAGCCCATTTTTTTGGAAAATATTGCAAATTAAATATATGAAATGTTGATTTTTTAATGATATTATAATTTTGAATTTCAAAACTTGTCTGACACCATAAGACCAACTGCATCTTAACTTGGCACACATATTTGATAGCATATCTGCTACAATTTGGATTTTTGATTCGTAAAAAATATGGCTGCCATGGCTAAAAATAGAACATAGGGGTAAATTGCAGTTTTTTGCTAATAACTCAAAACAGGTTACAGATATCAAAATGGTGCCAATATTTTAAGTGATTAGCACCTCGTGATCTACCTGCATGCTCTGAAATTTTCAAGAAGATCCAACAATTGATGTAGGAGTTATTGCCCTTTTTCTGGATTTTTTCTTTTTTTTCACTTTTTAGCCCTATATCTTAAAAACTATACAAGATATTTCAAAAAGTTAAATTGCATAGGATTAAGCACATCAAGATCTACATTTCTTGTAATTAAGTCAAAGATGTAGGCCATGTCTTTTAGGAGTTATTGCCCTTAAAATGACAAAATTTACCATTTTTCAGTACTTTTCCCCTGAATTTCAAAGATTAACTTGTCTGACATCATAAGACCAACTGCATCTAAACTTGGCACACATATTTAATAGCATATCTGCTACAATTCTGTCGTTTGGATTTTGGATTCGTCATAAAATGTGGCTGCCATGGCTTAAAATAGAACATAGGGGGTAAATTGCAGTTTTTTGCTAATTACTCAAAAATGGTTTTAGATATCAAAATTCTGTAAGAATCAAAAGTGATCAGCATATGAAGATCAACCTGTCCTGAAATTTTGAAAAAAGTCCTACTGCTGATGTGGAAGTTATTGCCATTTTTCGTAATGTTTGCCGAATTTTGCACTTATTAAGCCCTTTTTCTCAAAAACTTTATAAGATAATTCAGAAATTTAAATCCCATATGGTTAAGCACAATAATATCTACAGAATATGTGTATCTGTTTAGTTTAGGTGAGCGATTCAGGCTCCTAGGGGCCTCTTGTTTTATTTATTCCAAAAGTTTCGATTTTGATCTTTGAAAAACTTCGTAAATCAAATCATTAATAGGCATTGTTTTACCAATAACGTTATGATAATAATTAAAGTAGACGGAAACATTAAAATAAAAGACCTTTTTAAATCGCCGATTGTTCATCAAATAATCACATAACAACTTTGATTATTGCATCACATACATGTACAAAACAAATAAACACTGAATTGAATATAAGAAAAAAGCAAAGTTCTTGTCTTATTGTCCGCCACCGCAATGCGGGGCGGGTACATAGATATGCCGGTGTCCGTCAGTCCGTTCGTCCGTCACACTTTTTTCGTAACAGATTTCTCAGCTTCTAAAATTCTTAGGCTTTTAATATTTGGTATGATTCTCCGGTAAGGGTATCATACGGTTGGATGAGTTTCTAAGTCTGTTAATTACCTACTTCATATTCTACAAGCTGACTTAGATTTTCAAGGGGAAAGGGGAAAAATAAAAGAAATTAAATCGTAACATATTGATATTTTTCCCTCGTCGGAACGCGAAGCGGGGATATCGAAATGCCGGTGTCCGTCCGTTCGTCCGTCTGTCCATAGCAATTCGTCTCAAAATTTTCTCAGCGACTATTGATCATAGGCTTTCGATATTTGGATGCTGCTTCAAGTAGGGGTCCAATATGATGAGATGCATTTAAGATCTGTCGCTCATCTGCTTGTTGTTTAAATATCTGCCTTAGATTTTTTTTTCCACTCAACGGGTGGGGGACCTAGAATTTGTTTTTGTTTTCTTAAAAAAAGAAAAAGTACTATGCTATGATTTTAGATGTTTGCAATTAAGAAAAATATTGTGGCACACATGAAACATAATAGGAATGATTCAAGTTGCTAATAAATGTACATGTTACAGGGCAAATTGGAATTCAGGGCGATCCGGAATCCTCCTAGGGCAAATTGGAATTCTGATTTCTCCTAGGACAAATTGGAATTCTGATTTGCCCTGGATTAAATCCAGAGCAAATCAGAATTCCAATTTGTCCTAGGAGAAATTGAGATATCTTGATTTGCCCTAGGAGGATTCCAGATCCCACTGAAATTCTAGTAGGATCTGGAATCACACTAGAAATTTAAGTCAGGGCGATTCTGGATAATACTGGAATATTTAATATATAAATAAATGCAAATTAAATAATTTTATTTGACAAATAGCAAATTAAATACAATTAATACATATTATAAAAATAACAAATATTTACAATATAATAAATGTGCAAAAAACACCGAAATATGTCAAACAGCAGAAGAAGCAATTCTAATAAAAAAAAAAAAACTAGCATTTTTCTGGCATTATTTGCATTTTTCAGCATCAATACACTTTAATATAGAAAATGCAAAAGTAGCAATTCTCATAAAAAAAAACTAGCATTTTTCTGGCATTATTTGCATTTTTCAGCATCAATACACTTTAATATAGAATTATACTTAGATCCAGAGAATACAATTTTTTCTTTATCATATTTTTGTGGCAAATTGCTTTCATATTCTGATAATTTCAAATAGAATAAATCCCTGTGTTCTTCCATTTTCAATTCTTAAAGTAATGAAAATAGTGAACACAACTTTTGGACTATATTCAGGGATTATGCCTCTAGTTTAAAAAGTGAAAATGTTCTCTCAAAAGGTTAAAGATCAATAAATATTATCCTTTATATTTTCTTCATTGGGGTGGGGGTGTATATAACTGAATAAAAAAATGTTTTCTTTGTTTTATGACAATAAAGCCTTAGATTCATACTTAAAATATATAATTTCTGGTTTTGAATTTAAGACAATGTAATTTTAAAAATTCAATCAATTTTATTTAGTGTAATATATAACCTTTCACTGTTCAGTCAGGGGGATCCGGAATCCTCCTAGGGCAAATCTGGATATCTCAATTTGTCCTAGGAGAAATTGGAATTCCAATTCACACTGGATTAAATCCAGGGAAAATCAGAATTCTAATTTGTCCTAGGAGAAATTGGAATTCCAATTTGCCCTAGGAGGATTCCGGATCGCCCTGGATTCCAATTTGCCCTGTAACATACATGTCTGCAAGTAAATGAAAGTAATCAACAAATGGTAAAGTAAATTTGTGTTTCAAACATTCTTGCATTAATCTTAGAAAACAAATAGCTGTCGAAGCACAGAAAATAAAATGAATAAATTTTAGCTGTCAATATTCAATTATAATTGGATAAATATTGCGCAGACCTAAATAACCATGATATTCTTTAAAAGAACGTGCCATAACAAACAGTTTGAAATATATTTATAGAAATATTGACATGTGCCAAACAAAGAAATAACATTTGAATAACAGTATGCAGTTGGGGTTAGCAAACGTAGAACAGACTTTAATAACGAAAACTTTGGATTAGAATTTTATATTCTTGAAGTGACTTAATTATCAACACTGGATGGGTTATTCAAATGGCCCAAATTATCGAGTTTTTCTAAAGTCATTCTTAAAAAAACAAGGTTTATCATTTCAGAAATTTTCATTTCATTTCTTATTAATATCAAGGGTGACATTGACGTCTTTAGAAAGACCTAAAAACTTCTTAAAAATAATATTGAATTTCGATATTTTCACTAATCAATCCTTAACAGAATAAGGGCATGAAAAGATACTTAATAGTCGGACTTATGGTTTTCTTTTTGACATTTGATAAAGTTGCCAATTATCTTTCATTTCAATCAAATAATAAAAATCTTTGCAAAAAACATTCAGGAGTAGATACGCAAAATAATCATTCAGATGTTATTAAAAGAGGACAAGTTAATATTTGAATGCCTTAATCGAATAAATCTGGCTTTGTATCGAACAGCAAGATCAAAGTCAATAGGTAAGACGTGTTATGCAAATAAATTATTTCAACGGTTTTATCATATTTATTGTAAAAAGCCCCATTTGCATGATAAAGTTCAAATAACTTTTCATGGACTAATTTTTCAAACTAAGAATACTTTATACAATGACGTTTGTAAGAAACAAAAGAAGAAGCCAATATTAAGAAAAGGTTATGTTAATCATATTCTTTTAGGTTCTATTTTGGAAACAACCGAAAACAATTATATCTTACGTCAAATGATATTCATTTTACGAAGACAGAAGAAAAATATGAGAAGGCAAATGCAATAAATGGATGGAAAATTAAGAAATATTTTGTGCACTCTTAGTGGACCACAGATGATCCTTTTACATCGTACTTGCATGAAGAAACAACAGCTATAATACTATAATAAGTTCTGTATAATGACCTGATACCCCAAGTGCACGAACACAATCCCTTTAAGCCATCTTTTGTCGACATCTTGATTGTTTTATGGGACCTATTTCCCTTCTCAGTTCCCACTTTATCATAGTTGGCCCAACTCATTTTGTTGATTTCCGAATTCTGTATGCATGCATGTTGGTTGTAAAGCAATATATAAAACATGTAGAATGTATTTTTTCCTCAAGCATAAAAGTTAAGTTTAAGAGCTTACTGAAAGTTGTGGAATTAAATGTAAGTACCAAACTTGGAGGATAAATTTCAAATGTCCGAAAAAAACCAAAGCAGACATACCGGAGTAATTTAATAAGCAACGGTCCTGACATAGTACACTCATTTCAATGAAGTGGTGGGTTAAACTAGGTTTTATTGCCTAAAATCTCCATCTTCCATTGCGATCTTTGGGACATTTGCTAACACTAAACCAATCACGTTTTTGAGACATAATGGGAATATTGAGATGATCATATGAGTACAATAACCAGCCAACTTTAAAATTTAAGATTTAAAATAATTCTTGGGGAAATCATACAAAACCAAATATGAATTGCCCTTGTTTATGGCAAACATGTATAAAATGGTAAACAACAATCATTGTTTCAATGTAAATGCAGTATTGTTCTTATGATTCTTTTTTAATAGTGAGCTTTATAAATGTCACCATGAAGATAAAAGTTCTTTTGTCTTAAACATTTTTAAGTTGATCATGAGCACTACTTAGAATCGATATACTGTCTTGTATTCCTTGAATTAGTTTTGACTTAAAAGATTACCATAAATTAATTATATAAAAACAATCAGTCATGTAGCATATTGCGCTTCAATTCATTCCCAGTTTAAATGAATGTTACATACGTAAATCACAAAGCCAACAATTGATTCTGAGTAATAGTAGTTGGACACAGTAAAAAATATTGACATGTCATCTTATTTTATGTTGCAATTTGATGGGAACACTTACAACTTTTGTTTTTCAATTCAGACAAAATGCGGTTAAAAAAATCACATGAATAAAAACAATGCAAATGAGGCATTCGAATACCGGTATATGCCCGAAAAAGACATATAAAAACATAGGCGAAACAAGATTGGCATAAAAGGATAAAACCAACTCATTATAATTAAACAAACAACCTCAGATAGCATGTAAAATTTGTAATATAACTAACGTTCTTACGAAAATTAATCTAAATAAGTCATTTCTTTATATTAAAAAAAAATCAATTCGAATTGTAAATTGTTTATAGGAATGCAGCATTTTTTATTGACAAAAATAACGCTAGATGGCAGTTTTAAAGGTTTTTATCTGGTATCAATAGTTTTAGATAAATCGAAACTAATAACTCCTCCGATGAAATATTTTGATAATTTAGAGACAATAAAATAAGTAGGTTGGTTAAACCACACATAAAAGGTAAAAATATCAAATATAAAACTAATATAAATTAATAAAGAATACATCTAAAATCTAAAAAGCCCAAATTTTCGGCTTTCAGCCTTCGTCGGGGGCAAGCAAAGAAAAGAAAAAAATCACGACCGCCACGGTCTGAGGACAACCAACAAGTGAATATAGTAAAAAGTGTTCACTCGATAAAAACAACCACGTCATCATCACCCAAATCCTGAACTGAGCAAAATAAAAATAGGCCAAATCATACCCAAAGAATCAAATTAAGAAAATTACTAAGAAATGATTGGATTTTTGACATTGATGCCGAAAGGACGTGCTGTTCCCAGGAACCTTTCGGCATCAATGTCAAAAATGCAATCATTTCTTAGTAATTTTCTTAATTTGATTCTTTGGGTATGATTTGGCCTATTTTTATTTTGCTCAGTTCAGGATTTGGGTGATGATGACGTGGTTGTTTTTATCGAGTGAACACTTTTTACTATATTCACTTGTTGGTTGTCCTCAGACCGTGGCGGTCGTGATTTTTTTCTTTTCTTTGCTTGCCCCCGACGAAGACTGAAAGCCGAAAATTTGGGCTTTTTAGATTTTAGATGTATTCTTTATTAATTTATATTAGTTTTATATTTGATATTTTTACCTTTTATGTGTGGTTTAACCAACCTACTTATTTTATTGTCTCCATTTTAACTTGCCACACCACAACATTTATTTATCTATTTTGATAATTTAAACTGTTTGATTCTTTCATCTTTTGTGCCTCGAATAAAAAAGAGCTTTCTGAAAACGTTTAATAACACAGTCATGACAGTGAAAGTTATTGCGTTCATATATTGTTCTATAAAATGCTACTTAACCTGTCATTTTTCATTTGCATAGTTCTAAAATTCTTTCACAGTATATAAAGAGTATATCCTTGTTGAAGATTGGTGTTTAAGGTTTCATGTTTCCACTATGTATTTTTATACATCCTGTTTGGTGTTTTTTTTTGTATAGTACAGTAATCGTATTATTGTGGTCAGTATAAATTGTGCTTAGATAAAGTTTCTGAGTTATACATATTTTAATAAATTGATATCTTTAATTGGAAAAATATGAAATGTACATCCTGTCAGTCGGAAAGTTATATCATGCATTTTCCCAAAGTTGATCTGGGTTTGCTTTACACGGTTCAGTGCTCGTTATTGTCATAAGATCTTTGTATTTTTATTTGGTAATTTGTTATTCTCCTTCTTAAAAGCTGATAGGAAAAAAATGATCATCAATTTGTGTAAGTCCTAAATACCTAAACAATTTACTGTAACACCTAAAAGCCATGTCATTTTCTTTTTAAATGTGTTATTTAATAAAACCTAAACTTTCTTTTCGTTGATAAATTGTACAATACTTAAAAAAAACTCCAAGGACATAGATTTTTTTAAATTTTCAAGTCATTTGTTGTAATAAGAAACTCATGTTTGCCCGATAAGTTTCATAAGCCTTTCAAATTTCTATTCAAAAACCTAATTAACGTCTTTGTCTGATAAGTCTTGTAAGCCTTTTAAACTTTTATTTAGAAAGTTCATCTAAGACTTGTAGAATATGTTTTCAGTGTATTATATTTTGTCTTGTTAACTTGCATAACCACTTACTTAATTGATCTCTGTTTTGTACATTTATTCCATCTTGACACTTACAAGCCACAAATAACATGCCAGATGCACCACTGATTCCATTAACTTAGTAATTAAGCTTTTTTAATGAAGTTGTAAGCCTTGTAATCCAATTATGTGAAAATGGTGCTTCCAATCAGTATATTACAATATTACAGAAACAGAAAGTTTAATTAATGAAACAATGATTAAATTGGCCAAATCACTTAATCTTTCAGCCTACCGAAAATTTGCTAGCTTATACTAAGTCTTTGGTAAATTCCAAAAAACTAAAAATTCCCCAAATGTTCTACTTATTTAAGTATGATTAATGCATACATTGGAATAGTAAATAATTAGTATTTTGTTAAGGAACAACATATATGTCATGTTTAACCATAGTAAGAAAAGCAACAACAACAGAAAAACATGTGAAATTGATTAAAATGTGGCTATCATAAAACAAACTTGTATGTTACATGTATATTGTTTGTAAATATCAAAACTGTTCAGCTCTATTGGTTTCTTACCAGAGGCATACGTTCCTCTCAATCGTAGGGTATTTGGTACATTATATAATTAAATTGGCCATTTATGTCATGCATGTGCATTTAATTCATACATTTCGTATGATGATTGTCATTCTGAGTATCATGACTTGAGGATTTCAGGATAATTACTTATCATAGCTATTTATATTATTTTGTAAATACTCTGTAGCAATATCTATTTAACGCTTATGTTGTGCCGTTCCTGAACAAATTTACCCACAATTTAGGTTCCCATTCTTAATATTTGTGATTATTAATCTATACCATTCAAATCCATATTGGAAATTCTTACGGCTTAGCAAAACTTATAGTTGTTATATTTGTTACAGTAAATATGTGTAATCAGTAAATACACGTATTTACTAAAAATGGTCAGTAAATACATGAATTTCCTAAACTTTTTAAGAGATTTTACACGTTTTTACTGATAATTATTTTGGAAGACACAACATTGTAGATTATTATTTTCTGTGTCTATTTTGTTTTAAAATAATTACAAAAACAAAGTTATTAGTATTTTACTATTTTACTATTCTTCTTAAATTTGACATTTTTGTAAACTGTACATTTTTTTTTTCAATTCTGTTACATATTCTAAATAGCTCTATGGTTAACAGTTCCGATTAATATACCAAGTGTGTACACTGAGTGGCTGAAACACCGGTTGTCAGTTCTAAAATACGGATAGCTGAACATATTTGTCCAACTTGTGTGGAGAGTGCCATGCTTCATACCACAAAGGCTAAATTTCCTGTCCTTTGCTTTTCAAAATTTATTGTTCCTCCTATGTTTCCCATCCCAACCTCATATGTTTCATGATTTCATGTTCACATTATCATGTATTTCATGGTTAATGCCTTTACATAACCTATATTGGGTTGCAAGGACGTACAATACCAACTCACTCACTTAATTGGTTAAGATCTATTTTGTTTCTAATTCAACTTGATTTTGATAAAGTAAACTGTTGGTTTTTTTTTCATTTTGTAAGACAACATTTCATTCATAAACAAAACAGGCAGAAACTAGTTTGACTATCAGGGAGATGAACATAGAAGGGATGACAAATTAAACATGAATAAAGGTAATAACAAAACTACCGAACTTGAATGATCAATCTCATAGTCCAGAGAAAATGACAAAAACGAATCAGTCACACCGGAGAACTGGTGGATCGCAATGGTCCTGACTTGGTACAGGCATTTCAAACGAAATGGTGGGTTAAACCAGGTTTTAGGGCGCCAAACCTCCCTCTTCCATAAACACCAATTAAAACAATTAACTATCATATCTTTTAACTCAATTTTGAACTTTTCTACTAGTGGCTGATAACGAAGAAAGAATTTTTTTAGTGATCGTATGAGACGTATTTTCTTATAGCCCTGCTTCAAAAGTCGGTCACGAAGAAATCGGTGTCTGATCAAAAAATCTGTGAAATGTGTGCAAGCTCTGGCATATCGAATAAGTTGAGAAATATAAACACCGTATGCAGGAGAAGTAGGTATATTGCTCTGTAGATTAGGAAATTTGAAAATTAAAATCGTCTCGTTTATCGTAAATTTTTGTACTGAGATGACCACCTGGGTCAAATTCGAGGTGCAAATCCAAGAAAGACGTGAAGCAATTAGATTCGGTGGTCTCTTTAATCTCCAATTCCGAAAGGATATATTGAAGGAATCCAACTACCAAATGAAGTGTTATTGACAGAAAGGACATCATCAATATATCTGAATGTAAGATTAAATAACCTTGCCTCTTTCATCTTCTTGTTCTTTACGAGTCCCTGAAGAAATTCAGTCTCGTAAGAGTATAAAAACAAATCGGCGAGGAACGGAGCACAGTTTGTGCCCATTGGAATGCCGATTTGTTGTTGAAAAATCTCTCCTCCGAAGGTGACAAATATGTTGTCAATGAGAAAATCAAGCATACTGCAAACTTGTTCCAGTGTGTAACAAATTTTATCTTTGAAAGATGTTTTGGAAAAGAATGTAGAATTATTACCCAAAACAACAAAATTCCTTGAGTTTGAAAAGGCTGTTTCGAGAAGTTTTTTCAGGCGACATTTTAGTTTTTCGTGTGGCAAGGTAGTGTATAAAGTTGAAAAATCGTGTGAAATGATGATGAAGTGGAGGATTTTTGGAACACAAGGTCAATCAAGGATGGAGGGATCGGTAGCATGCTCCTACAGGGGATCCTATGGATACTACTCTTATCAAGACCTGCAGTAGGGTTCCTATACCTTTAGGGTTAGGGTTTCCTAACAAGATGCTGTATTATGGTTTGGGATCAGGTTTTCCCCATTATACCCTGAAAACCCCGGAATTCTTTATGGCAGCGCTGCCCAATATCTACGGCCTAGGCACACGTCCCAATCGCTCTTTGAGCCAAGCCACCTGGCCTGACATCAGGTTCTCTGCGCTTTATAGTAGACTTTAATTGTCAAACTTAGCACTGCTGCGCATTATCAGGGATGTTCACAACCACGTTTAAAAGTAAAAAGGTTTTCACAAAGCTTACTATAAAATTATTTTAAGTATAATTACCAAATAAAAGCTTGTAAAATCTAATCAAGCCCTTAATAAAGGTTAAGCATAAACACAACCTAAAGAAGCAGAGGAACAGATGGGGCATCCGAACGCCAAAAGTCCGAAAGGGCAGAGACAAAACCAGTAAACATCAACAAGAACGGGACAAAAACAGACAACATGTAAAACATGAAGAATATTAATCAACAACGCGAACTCCAGTCGAAACAAGAGTGAACTCAGATTGAAGTAAGATAGTACATTTGATGTCACCAACCATGTCCAGTAAATACGTGTAAAATGTGCAAGAAAAATCAGTAAATACACGTATTTACTGGTCAACTCAGGAAATACATGTATTTCCTAAATCGCCCAGTAAATACATGAATTTACTGACAGCATTATGAAATTCATGTATTTACTGATTACACGAATTTACTGTAACATATACAATTTATGTTTTATACATGTTGAATGATGCGACGTTTTATTTTAAATATTGATGTTAAAAAAGCAATAAAAGCTGGATTAAGACTCGTGTAACTTTGATTTTGAATTTTTAGATTTTGTCAGAGAAACAGGTTCTGGATTGTTGTTTATTCGCTTCGGTTGTTGAAGTGGGATTATTGGATCATAACTGATTTTCCGTTTCCTTTTTTAACCACAAATGATAAACACATTAAGACTTTAAGACAGCTGTACATAAATATGTACTAGAAAATTGTATTTCCTCGGATATAAAATTTGTGTATGGATTTGTAAAACTTTTGAAACCTTTCGGAACAATTCTGTTGATGTTGTTTCCGCCAAACCTCATTAACAAATAGATGAATTACATTGATATTAATCCCTAGGTCTTGTTAATTAGCTATTTCGATTACATAATATGAAATTCTGTAAGAAAATAACAATTTTAAACATTTGATAATACGTTTGGTTCCACTTAATTCAATCGCTTTCAAATCCGCTTTCTTCTTAGTCTTGCCTTTAAACTTGATATTTTCATAAGAAAATGTAAATTTATGTGTTTCTCTATTTGGGTTTTAAGCATTTAATTTGAAAATGAATTGGGGTTTACAAGCCTTAGTTTTTTAGCTCACCTGACCCGAAGGGTCATGTGAGCTATTGTCATCGTTAAGCGTCCGTCGTCCGTCCGTCGTCCGTCGTCTGTCGTCCGTCGTCCGTCGTCCGTTAACTTTTCTTCAAAGATCTTCTTCTCTGAAACCACTGAAGGGATTGCATTGATACTTGGTATACATGATCTTTAGGATGTCCTCTACCAAGTTTGTGAATTATATACATGTCGACCAACCAACATGGCCGCCGTTGCTAAAAATAGAACAGGGGGGTCAGACCATTGTTTTTGGCTTATAACTCAAAAAGTATAAGAGATAGAGAAAATCCGAAGCAACCTTCCTTGTTCAGCATCAAAAGCTCTACGAATCTCTCCATTGAGTCGAAGTTGTGAAACAACTCCTTATAGGAGTTATTGCCCTTTAATCATCAAATTTGACCATTTTTGCAGTTTTTGGACAATATCTTGAAAACTGTTAGAGCTAGAGGAAAAGTTAGCATTGCAGAATTGTTTAGCTCATTGAGATCTACAAAAATGATTCAGGGTCTAAATTGTCAGATCAGCCGTTTAAGAGTTATTCCCCTTTAACTGTTTTTTCCATTAATTTACACTGATTTTCAAAAATCTTCTTCTCTAAAACTGCTGAAGGGATTGCATTGATACTTGGTATACATGATCTTTAGGATGTCCTCTACCAAGTTTGTGAATTATATACATGTGGACCAACCAACATGGCTGCCGTTGCTAAAAATAGAATAGGGGGGTCAGACCATTGTTTTTGGCTTATAACTCAAAAAGTATAAAAGATAGAGAAAATCCGAAGCAACCATCCTTGTTCAGCATCAAAAGCTCTACGAATCTCTCCATTGAGTCGAAGTTGTGAAACGACTCCTTATAGGAGTTAATGCCCTTTAATCATCAAAATTGACCATTTTTTGCAGTTTTTGGACTATATCTTGAAAACCATTAGAGCTAGAGGAAAAGTTAGCATTGCAAAATTGTTAAGCTCATTGAGATTCACAAAATTGATTTCAGGGTCTAAATTGTCAGATCAGCCGTTTAAGAGTTATTCCCCTTTAACTGTTTTTTTTCCATTAATTTACACTGATTTTCAAAAATCTTCTTCTCTAAAACCACTGAAGGGATTGCATTGATACTTGGTATACATGATCTTTAGGATGTCCTCTACCAAGTTTGTGAATTATATACATGTCGACCAACCAACATGGCCGCCATTGCTAAAAATAGAACAGGGAGGTCAAACCATTGTTTTTGGCTTATAACCCAAAAAGTAAAAGAGATAAAGAAAATCGGAAGCAAATTTTCTTGTTCAGCATCAAAAGGTCCTTACAGTAGTTATTGCCCTTTAACTGTTTTTTCTATTAATTTAAACTGATTTCCAAAAATCTTCTCTGAAACCACTGAAAGGATTGTTTTGCAACTTTGTATACCTGAAAGTTTGTGAAATTTATTCAAACTTTGGCATAAGAGATCAGGTGAGCGATTTAGGCTCCTGGGAGCCTCTAGTTTTTTATTATAATCAGGAAACTTTGAAATATGCAAATTCAGGATAACTGTTTTTACCGTTACTCTGTATTAATGCTGATTTTATTATTGTTGCAAGAACATTTTGTGTGCTTTAAGATAAATTGATTTTATAGCTGTATATGGAGTTAATTTAAAATAGATAGATTTTGGATCCCCTTTTCGCGTAGTCTTCCATGACAAAAAAAAATATTTCAGATTTTGTTGGAAAATTGAAAATACATGTAGTAATATTTTTTCTGATACAATACATTACCATGTGTCCCATTCGATGTGTCAGGGATATATGCAATGAGATGATAATATACATTTAAAATTGAAAAAAAAATTCCTTTCATAGTATTTTCTGTTTGTCGTAACAATAAAAATGTCATACCTTGTAATTTATATGTATTCTTTACATAAATACCATCTTACAACAACTAAACTTTACAGTTCAATCAATTAGGCGTGGAGTTTTGCAATCTGTGAATTAAAAAAAAAACCCAGAAAGGATTAATTAGAGAAAAAATCTATAATTAAAGAAAAAATCTTTGGAAAAATGTGCTCATATATATGAAATTCTTGTATCAGTGAAAATGACACAAAATAGCCTTGGAGTTGTAATTCGTCGGGATGGTTTTTTGCATTTTTTATAGTTACAGCAATAAAATATGTTTCAACGATTGTATTCCCAATGTTTTTTATTAATTATCATTCATAACTTTCACCGCTATGCCGCTCCCTTTGTGCAGACAAATTTTGAATTGTGAGATCATTTCTGATTTGGTGTTTGTATTTGGTAATTTCTTGTTTCTTTTAAATAATGACAAAATGAACAAAAAATATAGAAAAGCCTTTATTGACTACTGCTTAACGAAAAAAAAACTACTTTTCTTCTATAACTTAGAAGTTTCTACTCAAATCACACGCTTGTTTCCGTCAAAACATCACAATTGTATTAAAATGAATTGATTTTTTATTGATTCTAAAGTCTCACACAAAAAGCCCCTTGAACCATTAAAAAAACACAAGTTAAAGCATATTCTTAACGAAACTTAAAAAAAATCTCAGTTTTGTTTCCTGACAATCAAATCTCTGATGTTAAAAATCAAGTATGTTGAATATAACTCCGACTCAGCATGTCAAACACACAAAACCGACACAGTTGACCGCTGTAATTTTCACAAGTGATATAAGAATAAAATTATAATTTTAACATTGTAAAGTAATTATCAAATTATCAATGTTTTCACTAAAAGACTTAATCCAAGATTTCACTTTAATTTCCATTTCATAATCTTCATTTTATAAAGTATTAAGCCAGTTTGTAATTCCAAAAGTATTGTTTTTAAAATTGTTTACTTTATTCAAAAATGTACACAACATTACCGTAGAAATCAATTTTTAAATCTTTAACGAACGTTCTAAAATTCCAGCCTATTATGTTTGCCACATATGCTTATAGTCTGCAACTAATGAATGTACTTTTAGTGATAATCCGTATTGCATTAAGGGTCTAGCCTTTTTTTACTATGAAATAATTTATGAAGAAATAAATCATATTTAATTTGAGAAAAGGTAGATTAAACAATGATAATACCAAAATAATTATGCTGTCTGCCTAAGTTAGAGTGTATCCTGGGACATTATATTATCGCTTGCTAACTGCAAAAAACTGTATTCATGCTCATGCAAATAAACTCTGTTTAGAAAATTATTTTACTTTTTGTTTTTTATTTGTATATTAAAAAAGAGAATGGTTTTGTTAGAACCAATATTGCACATAAAGAGGACGCATTGAGTTTTGATAATTTAAACTGACTAAATGTATTGTTTTTTTTTTTCAAATGTCATGTGCAATATTGGTTCTACGTGAGAAAGAAGCAGCAAAGAGATACCAATGGTCACCCGAATGTATTAGTCCGAGGACAAAGCCACAAATAGTAAAAACGAACGAAAACAGCTTATAAAAAACAGACAATTAAACAGTAATCAACAAGGCGAACGTAAGTCGTAACAAGAGCAAATTCAGCATACGGATTTGTATGGTTTTACAAAATAAAGTTAGGTTAAGGTTAATATTCAACTAGGGTTTTTGATAATTCATATCAATCTTTTAACATTCGGATGACCATTGTTATCTCTTTGCTTCTTTCTCTTGTAGGTTACTAACTCTATATTGTCTTTTCTCGTATAAAATTTTGTATTCTTTTGTTGTTTTTTTCATCCATATTTCAATAAGAAAATGACAATAAAGGGACAATTAAGATAAAGACAATTTGACGCTTTCACTTGTAAAAGACATTTTGTACAAGAAAACATTGCGTTTTATTCACAGCTTAAAAGTAAAAAAAGACACGCTTGATATGACCATTTTCAAATGAAATTGCTGACATAAAAATGCAAATGTCACCGTGTTTTATAAACAAAACCTTGTAGCATCATTTAATATTACTCACCTTAAAAAAACAAATAAAACTTTCTCTCATTAATATAGTTTTAAACAAAACAAAGGAATACAAATATTAACTTATGCAAAGCTACTGAATATTTAAAAATCTGGTTACTTTATTTTATTGTTTATTTCAAATATAATGTTAAATATGTATGTTGATGGAATAGACAAGGATTTATGGGGGTATATTTTTTGCAAAGTTGTTAGTTTGTCATTCAAATTACTATAACTTTAATAAGGAAACACTCTGAACCCTGTATGAGCTGACACAAGTCTGGTATCCTATCAATCTTTCTTATTTGAATTTTTAAAAAAATATTAACAAATATTGCCAACCAATAAATGAACTTTCCACCAGAATGCAATAAGACAAAATTTCTTTCACTAGCTTTATAAATTCTATCTTAAACAATATTTTCGATGTTAATTCCGTCAAATGACAAAATTCTATCAAAAATGAAAAGGCAGTTTTGTTCAAGTCTTCATCAGAAGCCCACGACGAATTTCAATATCTTAAATTGCATAAGATTTGTTTGAGATAACAGAAACATTCACTTGGGAATACTTTTTCTTCCTGCCAATCAAATGAGATTAATTATCTGCTTTTATATTTAGTCTGGTCTATCGACATAAAATGCAAATCCAGTCTGTATTTATGTAATGTACTGAAACGTCTGTGATGGTCTTTTGATATGGACACTTGTGCCATTTCATGTTATTTAATGAATGCAATGGCTATCATACTGCTTTGATAGTGGAAACAGAATGTATGAATGTCCGGGATAACTAACTATACACTTTTCCGCTAAGGCAATAAAATGACATAATAAAGACATGTGTTTTGCTCCAGTTTTGAGTCGTTACGCTAACAAATATAGATAAGTCATTTACATTTTCATTTACTATCATAATGAAAACATGTTCTCCCAAAGATGGTTTTAAATAAAAGATGCATTTTTTAAAATGTGGTAGCAGTACAAATGGGTTACTAATCTAAAATATTAATAAACTTATCTATAAATTCTTAAAAAAATAGTAAAAAGAAATACGAACTTGAAGCAAAATTATTTACTTTTTAAAGGGGTAGAGCAACGAAGGCCCCAAATCGGCCTAAAATTCAACTTTGATATACTTGCTTGTAATTGCTACTTTGATGTTCATAAGACTCCATATTTGATAAATTACAATATCTTTTGGTTCAATTGTTAATCAACAAAGAGGGAAGTGAGCTAAAACTCAGTACATTTTGTACAAAATCTCGTTTTTTGACAGTTTCCCTTCATTTTCATGTATAAATCGGTGAAAACGAAAAGGGCCACAATCGTCGACCAAAATTTGTTTATGATAGAAATGTGTAATATTATGTAATAAATTGAATATAAAAAATTACGATGGTCGACGAATGTAGTCAATATTAATTTTGACAAAAAGCGATGAGAAAACTGAAAATGGGTGCAAAATTAAGAATGTTACAATTTATGACATGTTTGAAATGCCAAAGCTATACCTGTGATGTAAACATTTTGTTCAATCTTACAGATATAATCACTCATTTTGGTAAAATTTACGAAGAGTTGAAGTAGTTTGAAAATTAGTAAAGATACTGGGCCAATTTGAGGCCTCTGTGGCTTTACTCATTTGTGCCTGATACTTTGAGTTATTCGTGTATCCTGGGACATTATATTATCGCTTGCTAACTGCAAAAAACTGTATTCATGCTCATGCAAATAAACTCTGTTTAGAAAATAATTTTACTTTTTGTTTTTTATTTGTATATTAAAAAAGAGAATGGTTTTGTTAGAACCAATATTGCACATAAAGAGGACGCATTGAGTTTTGATAATTTAAACTGACTAAATGTATTGT
The DNA here is from genome assembly GCA_963971305.1 of Arcuatula senhousia. Lineage (NCBI taxonomy): Eukaryota > Metazoa > Mollusca > Bivalvia > Mytilida > Mytilidae > Arcuatula > Arcuatula senhousia. Next base: position 31,268,667 of record OZ020314.1, on the reverse strand, counting down.
TTTTTTTTCAAATGTCATGTGCAATATTGGTTCTACGTGAGAAAGAAGCAGCAAAGAGATACCAATGGTCACCCGAATGTATTAGTCCGAGGACAAAGCCACAAATAGTAAAAACGAACGAAAACAGCTTATAAAAAACAGACAATTAAACAGTAATCAACAAGGCGAACGTAAGTCGTAACAAGAGCAAATTCAGCATACGGATTTGTATGGTTTTACAAAATAAAGTTAGGTTAAGGTTAATATTCAACTAGGGTTTTTGATAATTCATATCAATCTTTTAACATTCGGATGACCATTGTTATCTCTTTGCTTCTTTCTCTTGTAGGTTACTACCTCTATATTGTCTTTTCTCGTATAAAATTTTGTATTCGTTTGTTGTTTTTTTCATCCATATTTCAATAAGAAAATGACAATAAAGGGACAATTAAGTTAAAGACAATTTGACGCTTTCACTTGTAAAAGACATTTTGTACAAGAAAACATTGCGTTTTATTCACAGCTTAAAAGTAAAAAAAGACACGCTTGATATGACCATTTTCAAATGAAATTGCTGACATAAAAATGCAAATGTCACCGTGTTTTATAAACAAAAACTTTGTAGCATCATTTAATATTACTCACCTTAAAAAAACAAATAAAACTTTCTCTCATTAATATAGTTTTAAACAAAACAAAGGAATACAAATATTAACTTATGCAAAGCTACTGAATATTTAAAAATCTGGTTACTTTATTTTATTGTTTATTTCAAATATAATGTTAAATATGTATGTTGATGGAATAGACAAGGATTTATGGGGGTATATTTTTTGCAAAGTTGTTAGTTTGTCATTCAAATTACTATAATTTTAATAAGGAAACACTCTGAACCCTGTATGAGCTGACACAAGTCTGGTATCCTATCAATCTTTCTTATTTGAATTTTTAAAAAAATATTAACAAATATTGCCAACCAATAAATGAACTTTCCACCAGAATGCATTAAGACAAAAGTTCTTTCACTAGCTTTATAAATTCTATCTTAAACAATATTTTCGATGTTAATTCCGTCAAATGACAAAATTCTATCAAAAATGAAAAGGCAGTTTTGTTCAAGTCTTCATCAGAAGCCCACGACGAATTTCAATATCTTAAATTGCATAAGATTTGTTTGAGATAACAGAAACATTCACTTGGGAATACTTTTTCTTCCTGCCAATCAAATGAGATTAATTATCTGCTTTTATATTTAGTCTGGTCTATCGACATAAAATGCAAATCCAGTCTGTATTTATGTAATGTACTGAAACGTCTGTGATGGTCTTTTGATATGGACACTTGTGCCATTTCATGTTATTTAATGAATGCAATGGCTATCATACTGCTTTGATAGTGGAAACAGAATGTATGAATGTCCGGGATAACTAACTATACACTTTTCCGCTAAGGCAATAAAATGACATAATAAAGACATGTGTTTTGCTCCAGTTTTGAGTCGTTACGCTAACAAATATAGATAAGTCATTTACATTTTCATTTACTATCATAATGAAAACATGTTCTCCCAAAGATGGTTTTAAATAAAAGATGCATTTTTTAAAATGTGGTAGCAGTACAAATGGGTTACTAATCTAAAATATTAATAAACTTATCTATAAATTCTTTAAAAAATAGTAAAAAGAAATACGAACTTGAAGCAAAATTATTTACTTTTTAAAGGGGTAGAGCAACGAAGGCCCCAAATCGGCCTAAAATTCAACTTTGATATACTTGCTTGTAATTGCTACTTTGATGTTCATAAGACTCCATATTTGATAAATTACAATATCTTTTGGTTCAATTGTTAATCAACAAAGAGGGAAGTGAGCTAAAACTCAGTACATTTTGTACAAAATCTCGTTTTTTGACAGTTTCCCTTCATTTTCATGTATAAATCGGTGAAAACGAAAAGGGCCACAATCGTCGACCAAAATTTGTTTATGATAGAAATGTGTAATATTATGTAATAAATTGAATATAAAAAATTACGATGGTCGACGAATGTAGTCAATATTAATTTTGACAAAAAGCGATGAGAAAACTGAAAAAAGTAGTTTGAAAATTAGTAAAGATACTGGGCCAATTTGAGGCCTTCGTGGCTTTACTCATTTGTGCCTGATACTTTGAGTTATTCGTTTAAAAATGAATTGGAGAACATTATTTATAAATTCAAAGAATGTTACCTTCATTCCTGTTATAAGTTCTTCGATTATATATTATTCATTTAGTATGCCATCTTGACAAAAACAAATGTTAAAAAACGCGTATCAGATGTACTATTGATCCAATTAGCTTCAAGGCAGTTAAAATGCTTGTTGAAAGTTTTGTAATCCAATGATCTGATATAGTTTTTTTTCATTAGTTAATGAAATAAACAGAACAGTTTAATTTATTAAACAATCAGTTGCACCAATTAGTAAGTAAACAAATTTGTGAAAAAAGCATAGCTTTAACGATGATATACATTTTAGAACTTGATAATTAAGGAAAAATAGCGATAAATCATAATTAAAATCAGTAACTGTATCATATTTATGTCTTTGAAATAACACTGTTGTCACAATCTAATAAATTTTGAAGACATCGAGATTAAACTTTAGCTTAGTTATGCGAATTTGGTATCCTTGACACGCACACAACCAACGCAAATATATTAGATGCCATTCAAAATATTCATTGCAGCGTCCATAATATTGCTGTCGATGACAATTCAATAAGCAAGTAATGTGACCCATCGTCAAATCTGTACAATTGGCAGTTAGATATATTTATAACGGATGTTTACGGGCAACAGCTGTCGCATTGACAATTACCTTTTCGCTTCAATCAGTCAGCTATACAATAACGTATCACTAGTAAAGTTAAGAACCTCTGAAACGAAATGAAATACTTGACAAGTCTTGTTTATAACAAACATGTCAGTTGTGTAGTAGTGTTAAGAGTTCAAGTTCAATTTCAGAAGTACACTTTCAAAGCCGATTCAGACGACTTGATTTTACTTGATTTACTGCTAGCATAATATACTGAATTCATACTGAAATTCTTAAAATACTGGACACTTTGAGAGGCCAGTAAATCTAGTAAGTGTCAAGTAGGTTTTGTCCCTTCCGGCAGTGGAATGCTCTTCTAGTGTATTATGGCATGATGCAGTCGTCATTTCGGTCATTTTATATCTATATTGGAATTAAAACAAAGTTATGGACAATGGATTTTGATATGCCTTACGCATGTTTCGTCTATTCGAGACTCAACAAAGGACCGTTACGTTAAAGATGAATAAAAGATAACACTAAACGAGTATGATGAGCATTAATGTAGAACAAAACCATAAAATGTCTACATCAAACTTAAATATTGACTTAATTCAGTCTATGCCTACGAGGATTTATAAACCTTGTTATATAAAAAAAAATTGTCTTATGATTGATATATTATTACAGGATGCAAACGAAATAAAAAAAAACAAAGTTCCAGACAATAAAGTTTGCTACGCCTGACGCGCGTTTCGTCTATTCAAGACTCATCAGAGGCGCTCTACCAAAATTTTGAAAATGCCAAAGACTACTTGATAATGAAGAGCATAGAACAATTAAACCAAAAACACCAAAAATGGGGAACCAAATTATTACTAAGATGATCAACCTATGTCTGGGGTAGGAAGAACCTTAGGGTTTAGACAATTTTGAAATTTAAACGGATAATTTAAAGCTTTGATGTGTTCTCCAACACAAAAGTGTTGGTGCCGGAGCGGGCTAACCTCGGGGAATACAACTCCACCAGCAGTGCTAACCTTCACGGGTGTTCGAAATAAAAAAAAAACCACAAAGTTCCAGACAATAGATTTTGCATCATCAATATCGCCTTTACAATTTGTCTCAAATTCTTGTAACTTTTTCATAGATAGTCGTGAAATGGCCCAACCGACACAAAATTGCGAAATAAGACATTGGCATTTATGTTTTTATTATTACATTTATAAGCTGTTAACAACTAAAGCCCCATTTACATGCACAAGTTATGCATACGTATGTAAATATACACACGTGCAAATTTACACTCGTATGTATAAGCAAATTTACTAAGCATTTACATGAGTTTTAAGTATGTGTGTATTTTTAAAAATTTAATTAAATAAATGAGTATTGACTGGTTTCATGGGTCTATATTAAGTACTATCTCATTATTATAAATTGCCAGTTAGTTTCTTTACTTCGAGCAGTGACAATGGAGGGATACGTCGCTTTCAAAAGGAGACAAAGAAGAGTATTTCCATACTTTATTGGACTCGGAATTACAATTGGCAATTGTCGACATAGAGATACGTGGGCCCTTAACAGGTCTTCTGTGTGGTGGGAAGATGTGGTACTAGGAACATTTAATGAAAGGAAATGGCTTGACAATTTTAGAATGAGCCGTAACACGTTTGAATCAATTTGCAGGGAATTAAAACTGACCTTAAAGCCACAAGAAAATTGTGTCAGGAATCCAATTGACGTTAAAAAACAAGTAGCTATTGCCATATACTTTCTTGGGTCGTCAGCTGAGTACCGAACAATTGGAAACCTGTTTGGTGTAAGTACATCTACAGTTTGTGTACTTGTGCATAAAGTTTGTGATGCCCTAGTTGATCAACTTATGAACCGGTATGTAACGGTTCCAGAGGGAAATGATCTCAAGAACGTTATCCAGGGGTTTGAACAAACATGGGGATATCCAAATTGTGCTGGAGCAATAGATGGCTGTCACATTCCAATAAAAGCACCAGAACACTCACATGGTGATTACCTTAATAGAAAGGGCTGGTATTCCTTACTTTTACAGGGAGTTTGCGATTACAGGTATGTTTTTACGGACATAAACGTTGGATGGCCTGGAAGAGTGCACGATGCACGCGTATTTGCTAATTCGGAAATTTATCATAAAGGAATAAATGGTGATCTGTTTCCAAAGTGGACTATAAAGGTTGATGTTCAAGGACAGGAAGTAGACATTCCTATTACAATAATAGCAGATCCGGCTTACCCGCTGTAACCATGGGTTATGAAGCCGTACATCAACAGAGGAAATCTTACTGCCGCTCATCAGTCTTTATTCAACTATCGACTTAGTAGAGCAAGAATGACTATCGAAAACTCTTTTGGTCGATTGAAAGGAAGATGGAGATGTCTTCAAAAAGACTTGATGTGCATGTTGAGTTTGCATGTACGGTGATTGCTGCTTGTGTAATACTACATAACATATGTGAACTATCTTTTGAGCGATATGAGAACCAGTGGGATGTTGAGATTGGAGACATTGCCGTTGTTTTGAACGAAGGGAATGATGCACTAACTGGTAAAACAATACGGGATAGTCTGGCAACAGTGTTTCACAACAGGATAATATAACATTTATGAACTCTGCTATTCCATCTTATAATTATGTAATATATGTTCTGCACCATTTTGTTTTCAAATTGAAGTGTTTGTTTACATTGTCTTCATCTTTGACCCTCTATATACATTACTAAGAACTGTTTTTGTACTCTGTTGCATCCCCTCAGTTGCGTGTAATAAGTATAGTTTTTGCCCGTTTTGTATCGTACCCAAGATATTAGATCCTGGTGGCATCAGTAAACATCGATTCAGCCTTTGGGAGCCCGTTTTGATTTTGATCTTTAAGTACCAAGTAGAAAATAATGAGATGTGTAATAAGTGTACGCGACACAGCTCACATATAACAAGCTGTAATTTAGAAAAGTGAATGGAAAACTTACAGCAGTTTTTTTTATCAAATATTCTCTCAAAGATTTTCATCACATCAATACCACTGAGATTATCCAACTGTTAATGGGATTGTATAACCTCCTTCTTGATTCGTCAGGCATTGTTGAGCTGAACAATTAGGCTGACCAAAAAGTAGTTGAAGGTTTTCGGTATCTGCATAGGTTCACATTTTACAAAATAAAGACGTAATAAGATTCCATGTTGTAGCAATGGCAGGAAAAAAATCTATACGGGGTCCTCTGGCAACTTCAACCATATGAATATTTTTGTACATATTAAAAAGGTTATTGGGATGTCAAAGGTTTACTTTATCTGCAATTGTTTTCATTTCGTAAAGTCACACAATAATAGTTTTTAACATTAAAGATCGTCTGAACTGCCAGCACCAAATGTTTAGATATGTTTAAGCCTCTACCACAGGGACTTGCCCCCCTCTATTAATATTTTGTTAGAGTCAATGTGCGGTACCACACATTGACTCTAACAAAATATTGATAGAGGGGAGCAAGTCCCTGTGCTTCTACTAAAGCTTATGCATACTAAGTTTCATCAGCATAAGACTTGTGCTGCAAAGGGAATAATTGGGGTGAACCATGGAAAACTGTCACATTGCAAATACACATATATTGAAATTCATCACTCAATCCGAAAACAATATCAAGGTCCCCTAAAAATGGGGATACAGCTGTTCATGGAATTGGGCATATGTATAGAAAGTTCCATCAACCTATGCCCTATTGTTCTTGGGATTAAAAGCTTGTAAAGCAGTCAATGCCGAAAAAACCATACCTAGTGCTTTCATTTTTCATTTCAGGTAAGACATAAAAATGGTACAATATTTTTATGAACAAGTTAAAAAAAATTATTTCGGTATTTTTGGGGTCATTTGAAAAAAAAACGGACGAGCAAAATACGGGGAGAAGCAAGTGATGGCTGCGACTGGAATTACTGAAAATAAATAGGAAACAAGTGAAATAAACTGTTTATTTTAATGACGAGCTTATCAAATGTCACTGATACAAAAAATGTATATAAAAAAACAAATTACTACAAACTAGAAATGAAAAAAAATAAAAGTTTGTTTAAAAGTTGTAAAAGGAGTGGCCAGTGTTATTGTCGAACGAAATATCATACCCCTGGGCATCTTGTCGATGATTAGACCTCGAAGTTCCAGAAGTCGAAGGCTGTGGTCTATTTCCGGTACTAGCATTTCCATCAATCCGTCCAATAATCATCTCCATCATCCTAAACTGATGGTCTCGCTCTTCTCTTTTCAGACGCTCTTTTGATTCTAATCGCGCTTTCTCTAGCTCTATGCGTTTAAGTTCGGTATTAACTTTCTTTTCTTCAATAGATAAATGTCTATTTTCAACCTGTTCATTACTGCTGGCAAATCCACCCATAATTGAATCAAGTGCGACTTCTAGGTTTGGCCTTTGTCCTTTCCTTGATCCGGGTTTTTTTTCTGGTCCTTACTCTTGAATCTTCTTCTTGTGAAGAGCCGACGGATTCATCGCGGTTTTCACTAACAAGTATCTCTGGTAAGATCTTCCGCTTTCTGATTGCCTGTGGAGGTGCTCCGTGTGGTGTTTCTGTGTCTATTTCTTCTTCTGACACCTCGTGTTCCGATGTTTCAATGATGGGCTCTGCAAGAGGTTCATCAGCTCCGCTTTCCGCTTCTTCACTAGCTGCATCGCTCTCATTGTCACTCATGTCACCCTGGGTGAGATTTTTGCTGCTTAATGGTTCTATAATTTTCACAGGCGAACTGGCTGGTCTGGTACCGAGCATGTTATTTAACATTTCAAAAAACTTGCAGACATTACGCCCTTTTCCTCTTGTCTTCAATTTAGTTTTCGTGGTGCGGTATGTTCTGCGTAACGTATGCATTCTTGTTCTACACTGGTCTGCTGATTATTCATAACTATGTTCAGCCATTTCTCTGGCTATCTCTTTATACACATTGGAATTGTTTCCATGGTCTTCCAATTGATTTTCCACATTCAAGTTCTCCCAAATATCCAACAGAGTCCCTGTTTCGGTATCAGTCCAGCCGCTACCCCTTGGTCTTCCTCGCTTTTTCTGGCTTGCATTTATGTTCGACATGTTTGCTTTACTCATATATAATTTAATTACTAAATTTTAAGATTCGTATTGCATTAATATATACACTTTTCTCGCCAAACGATACCACGGACAGTTTATACATGCATGACCTTGATACAGATGTTAACCGATAAAGATAAGTGCGCATTTGATTTCAGCTATGTATTTTTCAAATTGCATTTACATGCGCAAAATTTAATTAAATAGCCTATGTAAATTTACACATAAAAATCTACATCTGGTCCTGAGGTGATGTAAATTTACACCATGTGTAAATTTGCATACGTATGTATTTGCATTTAATGCAGTATTTGCACACATGTGTAAAAGTACATAGGTATGTAAAAATGCACATGCATGTAAAACTGTGCATGTAAATGGGGCTTTAGTTAGTTTTCATTTTGGTATAGTGTGTAGAATATTTAAAGAATACATATTTCAACTATAGGGCCTCCTTTGAATCTTGAACAGATGAAACGCGGCAGCTCTTAAGCATTATCATACCCTAAGCTGGAACTTTGTTTTAATTTAAATTTTAACAACTTGTGATAAGGATTAATTTCCAGAAGTGAGCCTGCTACCAGGTTGTGTTGATTCTCGGATGTTGTCTCCCCCCAGGAAAGTTTAAGGTAGACACAATAAACTCGTAGACACATATGGGATTTCTATCTCACAGATGAGTGCAGATGTAAGTTTGTCATAGAGTTTTGTTTTGTCTTCCATACCCGGATTTCACACACTGAATTGGAAATTAGCAGTGTACTATAGCAGCTAGGAACCGCTTACTCTTCCAAAGCACATGTGTTCACTCCTGTTATGACTTGAGTTCGTGCTTTTGATTTCTGGTCGGTTAATTTTGTGAATTTTCTCATGCTGTTCTTGTTCGTGTTTACTGGTTTTGTCGTTGCCCTTTTGTTTTTTCACTAGAATGTCGCTTTGGTGCCTCTTTTCTTCTTTCTATTCCTCTACTATTAACACTTTTGTGTTGAATAATATATTATGACTAGTTTCGATTTTTCTATTTAAATTTCATCATTCTGAAACAAAAGGTTTTATCCACCCTATCTATGCATATGTAGATATATTTGAATTTTGATTCTCATTAGGCATTTTCAACTTTTTGGTTAAAGCGCTTGTGGTTGCAAATCTTTTTTTTTTAGCTTCCTTGTGGATCTCCAGTTGACGAAAATCATTCTTGGCAAAGCAAATGTTTTGTCTGAAAATCGGTGTCCTTTTTTCTGGTTTCCTTGATGAAGAATGTGAAATAAAATGCGAACTAGAACTTTTGGGGAAATCATTAAAAGATGGATTTATACAAATTTAATGAAAAAAATCACTTTCAGTTAACGTATAATATTTTTCGTAACTAATAATGATCATCTGTTGTAAACAAATTTATATATTAATGAGAAAAAAAATTCGCATCACTTAAGAAAATTACAAATTTAGCATTCTATTTGATATTTTGGACATCCCATAAAAAAGTTCGTTTTTGTGGTTCATCTCCATCTAGAAAAGGAAAATTAACAATAGAAATTGAAAAGTTATACCGTTAATCATATATTTAAGTTTGTAATTTTCCAGTGACATTACATAAATCTAGATCTAAAATGGGCATCTATCACCGTTGATGTAAGATTTATTCAAGGTTAATTCCTTGGGATAAATTTCTGAAATAAAAGTAGAAAATGTGGGATTGTTTAGTGAAAGAATGTCGTCTAAATATCTGTATGTATTATTAAAAAGTTTCAAGATGTTATTTGGTGGGGTTTATTTTGAGGTTTTGCCATAAATTTGGATTCATAACAATATAAGAAAAAATCAGCAATAAGTTAAGCACAATAAGTTCCCATAGGGATAACAATGATTTGGCGATAAATTGTTTTCCAATTACGAATATAAATGTTGTACAACAGATAATCAAGATCAGTTATCATTTCTGCATCAGTCAAGTAAACGTAACCTTTATGTGTCTCGTCGCTGAAAAAAGGAAAACTTTAGAGCGAATAAAGTAACTTTTAGATTCATCGAATCACCATTTAACCAAATATTCAAATTTGTTTTTTAATCAGTTAGTGAGAAAGGTTAGTGTACAAAGTAAAAAAAAATCGTAGCTATCAACTGTGTTGTAATAAGTATTTTCTATAACACGAAGTTTGTCTAAAACATCCAGTGATTTTTTTTTCACATAGTGTTTATATACAGAAACCATTTTCCTTTAGATTGATTATATTTTTCTCAGGATCTTGCATTTTTCCATGTTAATTTTTTCTCGATCTATATTTTGTTCGTTTATCTTGACAACAGCAAACGTTTAAAACACATGTGCACGCAAACTGAACTGCTCAATCAATGAACTTCAAATAAGTAATTACGCTTAGTTCGAATACAGTCTAAAGTATTAAAATACAATGATCCCATTAGTAAATTACAGAAACAGAAAAACTTTACTATGAAAACAATCAACTGCACCGATAATAAGACAAAGTAGTAAGGAAAAATAGGCCACATTCTACGATGCTTTACATTTTGAAAACTTGATAATTAAAGGAAAATAGCAATCATTCATAATAAAAGTCAGTAACTGTATTTTACGTCTCTGAAGTGACACTGTTGTCACAGTAAAACAACTTTTAGAAATATAAACATTAGACCGTAGCTTAGTAATGCCTTATTGTGAAGTGGGTATCCTTGATACGCTCATAAAAATACAAATATATTACAGGTCATTCATTATATGCATTGCAGTGTCCAAAATACCGTGTTCGATGACAATTTAATTAGTCAGTAGTGAAATCCTACGTTTAATATGTACAATTGGCAGTAAGATTTATCCTAACGGATGTTGAAGTGCAATAGCTGTCTTATGTACAATTACCTTTCGTTTATATCAGTCAAATTCAATGTACAAAAACGTATGATCGTATGATGCAGTCATCATTCTCGGTTTTACTTTTTTTGGTCGCTTTATAAACCAATAGTAATAACAATAAATTTGCAGAAAATTAATTTTGCTATGCCTGATGTGTGTTTCTTCCTGAAAACTAACCAAGGGCGGTCTACCAAAAGACTACTATACACTATACGAATATGAAGAGCATTGATATAGAACAGGAACCCAAACTATGACCGAGATCAACCTCAGGATTATAACAGATCGTTTTGATGTGCCATTGCCTTGTGTCATAATATCATAATACATGTTTCAACCCACCACTTTGATGAATGACTATACCAACTCAAGAACTTTGCGATTTTCGAAGTGCCATTGCCTTGTTTTGTCTTTTATTTTCAAACATGGATCATCCATGTTCATGTACTTTGCTTAGATTTATTGACAATTACAAAAAGCCAACACATAAAATTCCGAAGTTTACAAGATGGACAATGAATGAAAAAGTGGAGACTTTGTAATTTTGTAAATCTACGAAGCAGGTTTATGACAAGTCTATGGTTCATGTGTTTGAAGCATATTTTGTCATGATACAGACATAAACATGACATCCAGATTCTTTCTTAAAGTTTATCAATTCTTTACAAAGGTTGTTACAGGCAGAGACAGACGCTTTAATGGATATTGTTTTAATTTTTTTTCTATTACATATAATTTTTTTAAGATTTTCTGATCAATTTCTATGATTTTTGAAAACAATGCGAAACAAGAAAAAAAACTTTGTAATTTTATGAAAATGTAAGTGAAAATAAGAATGAATATAAGAAATAATAAACATTTGAAGAAAAAACATGAATCTATTTTAGAAGTATTAATTTGGTTTGAGTCCCAGACATGTTTTCATTTCATTTCTGAGCTGATTACTCATTGTTATATAAATTACAAAATTTGACATGCAACCAATTAAACTAAATACTTTAAGACTCTCTATCATTAACAGTGATGTTGAAAAAGAAATGCCTGAGTGTATTTTCATGTTGATTGCTAAAGTTGAACGATAATCAGTAACCACAAATGCCAGTTGGTCCGTGACATCGACTCCAAACATACTATCTAGATAGTCTCCGAAAAATAAATATCCATAGATTGCCAACCGCGGAATTTCCGATATTAGGAATATCACTAGAATTGTTGTTACCATGAGAACAGATCTTCTTTCACGTGATCTTTGTACAATGTTTTTCTTGCGGAAGGTTTTATGACATAATCGGTATACGATATATACTACGGATAAACACATAACAGCAGAAAGAAACAGTAAAAAGGTGGCGGACACCAAAGGATAGAATTGAGTCCCATATAAAAATGCTTCCTTAGATACCACATTGGTAGAACAAGTGTTTATAGTCTTCTTGCGTTGAGCATAATCATCGGTAAAGTAGGTAAACGAAAGGTTATGCCTGTTGGTGTATTTTACCGCAAAATGTCTCGGAATATGTATAAGAAGAGATAAAACAAAGCAAATAAAGCAACAAATTAAGGCAAACTCACTTTTTAGGTTTGTTCTTACCCAGAATGGGAATTTCAAAGCAATGACCTTCTGTATTCCCAAGCAAGTTGTAATCAAGCATGAAACAATATGAAACAGGTCTACGAGTTGTTGAAGATTAACATATAAGGCACAATACGGATATTCCAACGTCAATGTTGAAGCATCTTCCTTGATATTAATGTATTTAACCTGAAAAAGTGGTTCCAAACCATATGAGCAAAACGCCGTTAGAATGTCCGCAATAGCTAATCCTTGCATTAAGACGGTCGTCGGTGAGCGCAGGTTTGGACGGCTGAGCACTATAAGTATTATTATATTATATAGTATAGCAATGTAAGAAAACACAGACCCAGCGACGGCCATATAAACCAGATTTTGATTTGATCCGGTGTCAATGGTATATCCTATATGTTCAATCGTCTCCATTTTAAAACGGTTGAAAGTAGTTCCCATAAGATTTTTTGTAAAAGAAAACTTAGTCGATGGTTTATTTCCTGCTTTTGGCAACCTTCATATAAAAAGTTTCAGAATTATTTGTGGCAGGTTAACCCAAACAGAATCACACACGTGGAAATCTTGTAGGTTATAATGACGGAACGCAAAATGTTATCCAGTGAAAATAATTTAGTTGTAAAAAGAAATATAGAATTGTTGAAATCAGTATATTTTGAATTTACTCGACACATTTTCGCTTCTTGCGAATGTTTCTACTTAGTATCCATTTAATATCCATGCGTATCGAGTCAAGTCACATATACTGTGAAAGTTTGTTTTTGTTTTTGCAATTATATTATATTCTCAACAAGATAATTTTGGATTTATTCCTACATATATCTTTTTTTAAATCATTAATCTACGAAAGTGCAATTTATTGTCAATCCATGAAAATGCACGCATTCATATTTTAGTACAATGTACTTCACAAAAGACGAAAGAAAACTATAAAGGTAGTAAAATTGATTCAAATATGATTTAAATTACCATAAATAATATTAATTCCAGGAACACGTATGGTCTAACTATAATACCTAAAGGCAGAATCTTATAATGTTTCTTGATCCTCATTAGGCCTGTCTAATAGATCCCGTTATTAGAATATAATCACAGTTAAATGTTGTTTTCCTTCAGTTCCTTGAGTTTAAAAGAATATTTTATAACTCATACATATTGATACAATATCAGCAAATATCATCGTTGTAAGTAATAATGCTATGTTATCCGTTCTTTCCTAATCCTATAACAAAGGTATGTTATAGTTAAACAGGCTGAAATGACTAAATAAATACCTGATTTGTTAGAAAAAATCCAATAAAAATCTCTAATCCTTCGTTAACAATAGTATACATCAAATAATAGCATTAATATATTTTCATTTTTTCTCTTTTCATTGAATTCTCCATAAATCTTTAAAGAAACACATATGACCTCAATCGGTTGAAAAGTCAATGAAATTAACAAATATCTTAAGCTAATTACTCATATGGACGGAAATCTGTATTTTGTTCTTTTTTTGGCAATTTACACTGAGTAAATATCGCTTCGTTACTGGTAATTTGAGTCGTTTTAAATGTCAAAACCAACGGATTTGCAAGATTCCTTCACAGTGACAGTATTCAATTATGTAACGCCACGAATCATGATTAAATAGGCAAAGGTGATGAAGCTTGACTCGCTTAATCAGTTACAACTATGACAGACACATGACGTTTTCTGGCTAAACTTTGTAAGATTTTGCCGATCAGTAACCAACTAGAATATGAATATATGAAGAATTCGAAAAATGCGTTGAGAAGGAAGTGTATACGATAAAGACTTATCCATTCAGCATCAGTTTTGTTTTATATAGTGCAAAAAAAAATAGTATTTTTAAAGTAATTTGATATATTAGCCAAATGATTGCTACGTAGTGTAAAGGTATATTAGTTTATCCCAGCAACATTTTATATGTGACTTTCCTAAGCCAAGAATCTTTTACAAAGGTTTGTTTATACTTTTTAATATTTCCTTAATAATTATTTATAGAGAGGGTCTCTTGACTATCTCAGTGCTGGATGATTTGATTTGTATGCATTTTATTTTGATCTTGGGTCAGTCGGAAATCCGGTAGCAGCGACTACAGGCCTCGTTAAAGGCTCCTGTTATTCGTTGAGTTATTTTAATTGCCGCTTATTTGTTCTGTGTCGCGTGTATTTATTCCACATCTTTTTTTTTTCTTAGTCCACTTTATGATTTGGCAAAAAAAAGCTCATTTATTTCAAGTCATTTGTATGCATATGCTTTTTTGGAAAAAGTTAAAACTGAAAATCTCGACAAGTCCTGTCAATTTCTTTTTTAAGAAAATCTTATTGATCAAAGTTACTATCTATTATGGCCTTTATTTAAAATCAGCAAATGTGCAAAATACATGGAAAAATCGCTATCATTCTAAGAGATTATGTTGGTATAAAAACACTAGTGTTTTTTTTTCCTTGAGGTTCAAATTGTCGATATCATCGGCGCTTGATTTGGCTTTTATGTCCAAACAATTTTGGTTTGGAGTGCTCGTCGTCAATACTTTTGGTTTTTGACCTTCCTATGTTTTGATTCAAATGCTGTTAATGACAGGTTTCTCCTTGAAATATGCATATACAAGATAACCAAATTATCTGTTTTATACTCCTTTTGGTATTTGTATTTTGGTACAACGCTTAGCTGTGATAATATCAAAATTTCTGTGTAAAGATTGACTCAAACCATTTTTGTGGATCCAAAGAGGAAAATAGGCCATACATGTCCCTAAGAGTGTGTCGCAATCAAAATGGATTAAAAAAGTGTAGACCAATCAGGTAGTATACTTGGACTCCACCTTTTTTTAATCTACCATAGTTTTTCGTTTTTTGTTTTTTTTGTTTTGTATAGAAGATCAAATACTACTTGGTTTACAAATGATTAACAGGCTTGCTATTATGAAAGAATTGATATAATATAGAATGGATATGGTGAGCTGCAAAGTTAGAAAGGGGTGTCCGTGTGCCAACAGTGATGAAAACCATCTTTTTAAAGCCGTTGACACCGGAAAATCCAGCATGGGGTTGAGCTGGAATCGAACCCATACTCTGTCATCTATGGCAACTTCGCCTGCACTGTGTCCAGCGCCCACAGACGACTACACCACCTAGGCTAGATTAAAATCTAGCTTTCGGTTGCCTAGTTAAGTTAAGCCTCCTCGTAGACAATCTAAGGTTGCAACACCATTTATATATTATGAAAGAACCTCTTCTGTTGTCAATAGCTGCCCTTTTTGAATGCTGGCAAACTGATAATGATTTTGTTAAAGGTTTACCGGAAAACTTTGCTACATGTATAACAAATAATCTCACCCCGAATGCAAAAATAGTACCATAACTAAAATAATTACAATTTGCTAAAAACATTTTGAAACTTTGTAAGCCTTCACAAATTCTCACATTTAGAATACTTATCTAAACCCCCTTTATCGCAAACTTGAGTCAATCAAATTTAGATCATTCAAATTCCCACTCTTTTAACCTTAATTTGGTTTGCTTTTTCTTTCCAAGTCTACTGTTTAGTTGCTGGTTATCTTTTCCAGTCATACATTTATTTCATTAAGAAGAATTGATAAAAAAGCAGGAGAATATAAGAATCTTTCTTCAGGTGTTCCCTTATTTTGCCAAATGTGTTTATTTACTATAGTGTAGTTGTTTTTGTAGTTCCTACAAAATGCAAGTGTAAACAGTTTTGTCAATTGAATAAAGTAGAAATATCAAATTTTAATGCAAATATTCAATTTAAAACAATGCACATGGATTTATTAAAGCAGTTGAAAACAGTTAAATGGATGTATAAGGAAATGAAACTACGAAACCTTTTCTAATGCGGATGGCATCAATTTAGGAATCCACATTTGTCCTTATTGATTAATAAGGTTTCAATGATTTGTTTGAACCTAATAAGTTGAAAGTAACAAATATAATTAGTGATATAAAAGATCTCTCTTGAATGTTTTAGTATAAGATTTTTACATTGTAGTTATACCCTCCTTTAGGGAATCCTTTCTAAATGACTACCATTTGAAATTGCAATATGTTAAGATAAGCTTTGTCAACCAAATAAGTAAACAGCTAATGATACTATATCAGTCCTGCAGAAAGCTAGTCATCAAGGAACTATTGGTGACTTTTATCAACAAGTCTAAACTGTAATTTATACGGGATAAGAAAAACAAAAATGCGTGATAATAAAATGAATATCAATGCCATTTTATAAAATCATATTGTTCAAGAACGATTGTGCTGGTAGTAATACTTTACTGTTATATATGTTAAATTGTAAAAATATGTTAAATGTTGGAAAACACACCAAAGCTTTAATTTCAACATTGTTTAAACCCTAAGGTTCTTCCTACCCTAGACATAGGTTGATCATCTCAGTTATAATTTGGTTACCCAGTTTGGCATTTTTTAGTATTGTTCTACGCTCTTCATATTCATATAGTGTTTGGCATTTTCAATATTTTTGGTAGAGCGCCTCTGATGAGTCTTGAATAGACGAAACGCGCGTCAGGCGTAGAAAAAATTATTGTCTGGAACTTTGTTGTCATTTTTATTTCAAACACCCGTGAAGGTTAGCACTGCTTGTGGAACTTTGTTGTCATTTTTGTCATTTTTTTTTTGGTAAATATTTCATCCAGTGTAAAAAAAATGGAATAATAAAGACGTATTGTAAAAGAACTTCTAGTATTCGTTTCATTTCTTTTAAAATAAACAAATTTAAAGAACATTAAAAGCAATGTGATTACGTGATATTTATATTACCCGCAGAAACTGAGCCAGTCCAATTGAATCGTGAAAACAAGTTGCATACGCCGATTTATAGAAATTATCGGTGCTGGATTTGGCTTCCTTGTTCGAACGTTTTAGTTTTGAGTACTTTTCGTTATCAAGAGTTTTGGAATTTGACCTTCCAATGTTTTGATTTAAATGCTACTGATGAGAGGTTACTCCTTGAAATATCGATATATAGCATATCCAAATTAACCGTTCATAACCGCGTTTTAGTATTTTTAATCCAATTACTGCAAAAAACAGTTTTGCATTTGAATGAAGCAGAGGTACCAATGGCCGAATGTCAAAAGTCCGAAAGGGCAGAGACAAAACCAGTAGACACGAACAAGAACGGGACAAAATAGACAACATGTAAAACATGGAAACACAACTACTGAATATCAATCAACAACGCGAACTCCAGTCGAAACAAGAATGAACTCAGGTGCTCCGGACGAGTAAGCAGTACCTGCTTGCTATAACACACCCGTCGCGTTGTCAATAGACCATTCAGCGTGTCAAATCCAGTAAAGGAAGACAATACAAAACCCTATGACAAACCAACATCTGCACTCATCAGAAAGACCGAAATCCCATATTCGTCTATAAGTGCGTGGTGTCTTCCGTAAAATTTCTTGAGTGAAGACAGCAACCGAAGAGCAACATAACCCTTTGTGAGCAATTTTTGCGTCAGACGTGTCGCTCGCTCTGCTAAGGAAATCGCTGTAAGTCCCGCATAATATTAGGTATTAATCTGTTTTAAAAAATGAAACGGAAACGGGTATCGATACGGAAAGCATATATTTATTGCTTGTCATTGCGTTTTCTTTGGTTGGATTTTTTAGAATTGTTTATCAAATATTACAGAGACAAAAAGAAGAAAAAAAAAACTCTTTCAGAGTTGAACCTAGTAGATATTTTTTTTGGACTGACCACAACTAAGGCAACAATAATACGATTAAAACATATAAATAGCATAATTACCGACCGCAGTTCATCAATCTCAAATGTCAGAGAATTAAAACAAAACGGGAGAAACGCACAAATGTTTTTTTTTTTTTTTAATTTTTTTTTTATATATGTTGCTGACAAGAAGTTACTACTTGAAAACTGCATCTTGTCTTTTTGATGTTTTTAATGTTTCCTACCATTTCATTACTTTGCTGGTAATAAATTGTCTGACGTGAACATCTTTTTGTTTGAAATTGCTTCTTTAATATAGATGGCTTACAACCCTAGAACCTTTTTAAGAAGATGATCACAGCGATATTTACATTTCTATTAAGTTAATAGAATATGTTACAACTAAACCTTTTACAACTTCAACAATAACAAAGTCATTTAAAATCAACAATACGTTTGCAGTTAATATTAATTTAATTATAGAGTCATACTTCTTAAGGCACAATAAAAACTAACTACATATTAAATTGGATAAACGGCCACAGTTGAGCAAGGCTGTCGACATCTGACAAGAAAAACAGAATACCAAAATAATACGGGCAAATCTGTACACCTTTGGTATCAAAGGATGCTAAATTCCTCTTGTTAAAACAACCACCAAGAGAGAACAAGGGTCCCGACTCCCAATACGACGGGTCATACCCCAGAACCCCCTGTTACATTATAACCAGGGGAGAACAGCAAATTTAAGGCAATTGTAGCAAATGGCAAAATTTAAGCAATTATTTAAGCAAACTAGGAAAGCCCAGACTGGTATCAGTTTAGAACCGACTACTCATGGCAACATGAGATAGTCTTAACCTGCAAACTTCCAGCAGTATCGCCGAAAAGTAATTCATGATATGATCCGACGTAGAATAGCGGGAACGATCGGGGCCCCTTATCTTGCCAGAACCCGCCAGCCTAAACTGTGACAAAATTTTATTATGAGAAATATTATTAACATTATAAATTCTAAGTTCATAGTTGTATTTTCACTGATCAAAGGTCCAATATGGTGTCATTTTTCTCTGGAATGTCCTTTCCATATGGCAATAATGTAACTGCTTCCATGTAATATGACAACGGTACAGCAACTATAACGTACTTGTCTGAAGTTCATCGCAGTAGAGAATCTCGCTTCCAACTTTCAAGGCAACTGAAAAATTAATACAACAGCAGCAGAAAATATTCTTACATCAACAAATTATATGTAAGGGAGAATGTAGGGGAGGTGGGTGGGATTTTTGTTGGAGCAACTTTTTAACGAAGTGACCTTGCGATACAAGTTTTTGAATGAATGAACTGAGACGTCACAAATAATCAATAAAACCAGATTGAACTGGAAAATTCTAAGAACGGAGTAAACGAAATTATCGCACAAACCATTTATTCCCTATAATTAAATTGGTTTATCAGATTAATTGATAAACTCTATTAATTATAGAGTCATACTTCTTAAGGCACAATAAAAACTAACTACATATTAAATTGGATAAACGGCCACAGTTGAGCAAGGCTGTCGACATCTGACAAGAAAAACAGAATACCAAAATAATACGGGCAAATCTGTACACCTTTGGTATCAAAGGATGCTAAATTCCTCTTGTTAAAACAACTACCAAGAGAGAACAAGGGTCCCGACTCCCAATACGACGGGTCATATCCCAGAACCCCTGTTACATTATAACCAGGGGAGAACAGCAAATTTAAGGCAATTGTAGCAAATGGCAAAATTTAAGCAATTATTTAAGCAAACTAGGAAAGTCCAGACTGGTATCAGTTTAAAACCGACTACTCATGGCAACATGAGATAGTCTTAACCTGCAAACTTCCAGCGGTATCGCCGAAAAGTAATCCATGATATGATCCGACGTAGAATAGCGGGAACGATCGGGGCCCCTTATCTTGCCAGAACCCGCCATAAGAGTGGGTCTATACACACTCTCTAACCCCCCCCCCCCGGTAGGAAATGATGGCAGTCGTGTCAAAATATTCACAACTTACTAGGGAAAAAAATATCGAGAATTTCAATGATTCTTACGCACGTTGCTGTTTATTAAGCGCAATCTCCCCTACGATCTGTTTATATAGCTAAGATCTGAAGATGTCTTGTAACTGGAAAACTGCACATTTGAAATTTAAATCAAGACCTTGCAACAACTAAAATCTGTCTTATAATTAGGGTAATTAAAAGCAATCTACACATTGTCAACTTTAATGAGTGCACTATCTAGCGAAAACTATTAAGAGTTTCAAATAAATAAACAACCTTTAACGCAAACATACAGCATGATAATTACCATTACCTGAATGTACTACTATATCCAATTATACTCTAGATACAAATTGACGCTGGGGGTGCTTCGTTGCATTTTTGACATTTGTGCAAAAACTTACAACTATTGCCATATGTGCAACGTAGACCGCAGTTGTACATTCTACAGTAGTATTTTTGTTTTGGGTTTTCTGATGTGTTCCACTTTTGTGGTATCTGATTTGACGGATTATATTCCTGATTTTGAAAGCCTTCACTCGATTGATCTTGACTTTGACCGAACCAGGTTTTATTAGTATTTGGGGTTGTTACGCACACCATCCACAATTCCATATCAATACCTCCCCATGAAGAGGATGAACAACGGGCTTTACGCATACGAAACTGTTCATCATACACAACCCAACCCCCAGAGCAACCCCTGGATGCAGCTAATCTGACCGTATGCAGATATTTGAAAAATTCCAATCCCCTTTCCAGCCATTTTTCTAACATTACACTTGCATATATCATGAAAGCTGATGTCCATGTATCAATGTTTGTGATTGAATTATGTTATTTAGGAAGAACTGAAATGACACCTCCTATTATAGCAAGTTCACCATTAACATCTAAACCATTAGACATACTTTGATTTGATTTGAAAAGTAAGCTTAAATCAACAAACTCCCCATTCCATATTTTGTCTTTGAGCTTAATAGGAACATTTGATGAAACACTCTCACCAGATTTAGAATAGGATGTCACAAACTTGAAATAGAGAGAGGTCGATATTGTAATATAGATGAGGATAAAAGAGTCTGCAAATTATGTAACAACGGGGTTGAGGATGAATTACACTTTCTTCTTGATTGTAAAACTCTGTCAAATAAAAGAGACCCAATACTTAATCTTATCTTATCTAAAATTCCAAATCTAAAAGATCTAAGCAACCAAGCATTATTTATATGGCTTTTGAGTAATAAAAATAAAAATTGTTTAGTTCAAACTTGTCAACTAATAAATACACGAAACACTGTTAGAAATAATTCAAAAGGTTAAGTGTTGTATTCAATTATATATTATATAGGTTAAGTGTTGTATTCAATTATATATTATATAGGTTTTAAGTGTTGTATTCAATTATATATTTTTAATATACAATTAACTTTTAATTTAACTATACTAAAACCATCTGGGGCTCTCCAAGCTGGAAACAAATCATGTATTAAAATATATATGCGTATAAACCGGAATATAAATATAAATATTTAGTAATATACATATATCTATATCTTCATTCTTATATTATGTGGGTTCTTTTGTTAGCAATCATAAATGTCTCCTTTTAGTCTTTTAATCAAAAATATCACATCAATCATATATCTATTGTTTTTCTTTTGTGTTATTTGCTTTTTTTTTGTTGTTGTTGTAATTATTACTTGATTTAATCAGCTCTATGTAGGGCGCATTTAATTTGCAAAATAAAACTTTGTTTGGTTTGTTTGTTTGTTGATGAAATGGGATCAAAAACACTAACCATAAAATCCGGAGACTTTTCACCTTGCAAAATTAAGCTATTAGTATCATTTACACGTATAAACCTACCCTGAGTTTGCCCCTGGTTTGAACTGTTCAAAGTATAACAGCTAGAGCTGCCCGGGACCACATTTGTCTGCTCATCCCTCCTTGTCATGGGATCATCGTTGACTGGCTGGAGATTATTAGGCATCTGCTGGTCTTGTGAAGCACTTACAGTAGATGAAGGTCTTGGAAAATGAACTACTCGAGGACGTTGGACTTGACGCTGATCTGCTTCAGACGCGATGTTTATGACAGGGCCACGTGCCATTGAAATATTTGCTGTTCGGTGATGATTTTGCGTTGGGCCGACGACATTTTCGGAGCTTTCAATGTCCATCCTTTGACCTGGCACTCTTGAGGGTGTATTAGAATTGTCCTCAGCATGTGTTAGCTGAATGTTAGTTCCGTGAACATGATTTTCCGACCTCGTGTTTGTCCTGTTTGAAGTTCTGGCTTTCTTTGGGTCTTTATCTGACTTCTTGATCTGCTGGAACTTATTTGGAGACAGTCTCTTTCTATTTTGAGGCTTCATGGTAATTACGATGACGGATGGTCCAGATGTTGAAACGATTTTTTTCAATTTTTGTTGGAGGAACTTTTTAACGAAGTGACCTTGCGATACAAGTTTTTGAATGAATGAACTGAGACGTCACAAATAATCAATAAAACCAGATTGAACTGGAAAATTCTTAGAACGGAGTAAACGAAATTATCGCACAAACCATTTATTCCCTATAATTAAATTGGTTTATCAGATTAATTGATAAACCCTACTATCTTAGAAAATCAATTCAAATTGAAGCTTTCATAGGTTTTACATCCTTAAAGTAAGACTTTTGTAATCAATATAATCTGATCTGATAACAAGGGTATATAATAAATTAACAGCTTTAAAATTCCAAAATTGATCCTTGATTGGTACGAAAAAATCCGATACAAGTTTCTAATTCCCATTTACGATATCGACCAAGCAATAGCAATAATATATTTTCCAATTTTCTATTTATTTTTTACCAGTTTGGTATTTTTGATTTATTGTTATATGCTCTTCATAATCATACAGTGTTTGGCATTTTCAATATTTTTGGTAGAGTGCCTCTGATGAGTCTTGAATAGACGAAACACGCGTCAGGCGTAGCAAAATTTATTGTCTGGAACTTTGTGTCATTTTATTTATTTATTACATTGAATTCTCAAGGAATCTTTTGCAATTTTAAAATATACACGTAATACCGGCCCTGTTTAAAAAAGTAAATGAAATATAAACAAATACGGAAATCTGTTTGTGTACTTTTTACTTCGTTACTGGTAATTTGAGTCGTTTAAAATGTCGCCACCACGCGTTTGCAAGACTCCTCCACAGTGACAGTATCTAATTATATAAAACTCTTTATTAAATAGTCAAATGCGGTGAAGCGTAACATGGCTTATCAATTAGAACTACGACAGACAAATAACGTGTTGCCTCGCATTGTTAGATTTACCAGATCCACTAGATGTACATACTAAAATCTGATACAGAAGGAGAGAAATACATTGACCATGAATTGTATAGACCATATGGATATTTATACATCCAATACCCCTCTAATAGCGAGCATAAAGCTATTTAAATAGATTAAACAAATGATTGCTCACTATTTCGTGCTAAGACTTCGACCATTTAGAAGATGTTTGACAAGTATTAAGCTAAACATTACTGAGAAAAACCCAGTTTGTTCTTTACTTAATATCATTCAAAGTTTGGAAGGACATGAGTACAATTAATTGGATCTTGACGTCGCACATCAAAATTTGCTAAGAATATGATAGTTTCTAAAAGCAATCTAGGTTAATATAAATATTTGGTCTTATTTTATAAAGTCAAGTGAATAGTTCCGATGACCTTTTTGGCGTTTTATCACACCTTGCTTGCATAACTTTTGGATTGTGTGTCCAAGGTGGCTGAAATGGGTCACCCTGTCATCTTCTTGTTGTCATGTTGAAGAACTTATGTGGGATACCTCTTTTCGTGCATGACTCTCAAATGAAAATAACGAATTATTAATTTTGTATTGGTTAATTGCAACAAAATATGCATTCCACAAAATTACAAATCATTTGATATACTAGTACTTATTTTGGGAATTACTCTAAAAACCAAATGAATGAACAGTAAGATAAACAATTTGAATGCCAATCATATTGGGAAGTTAGACACCTCAATCCTGAAACCTTTAAAAAACTGTTGCTGTTTCCTTTGTGTAAAAACATTAAGATATGGTTTTTTTGTTTTTTTTATAGAACATTAAGATCTCCTACAATAAAATTCTCTTAACATTTCCATGCCCCATTTTTCGAGTGTCTGTCCATTCACGTATTTGTAAATTTGATTGGCCAAGGAGAATTTGTTATTGTCGATTCATTGATAGAAAACTTAAAAAAATAAGATTCAAACCTTAAGTACAGATCACAACTGAGTGAATATTATTCACTATGAAGGAAATGTTCCAATAAACAAGTGTATATCCATTGATCAAATCTTTTTATAATGAAAAATTCAGCATGCAAGCAAGTGTAAATTACCCTTTAATCAATATAGATTGAAGACAAAAATGGCCAGATTTATTGCAACTGGTAGAAGGTGAACGGACAAATTTAAACAAGTCCCCATGATATCAGAACCAATGCATATTGCTGCCAGCTAAATACAGAGAGGCTTAGACAATAATATGCTGAGAACGCTGTTCCAAAAGAAATCGTGTAATCAAGTCAAAATGTTTTTGGCAATAGCAAACATATTTTTTCATTAGTTAGTTAGTTAGTTAGTTATTGCTTTACTCCCAAAGAAGCACGATTTCGGCTATATCCGGAAGATGAACATGAAAATGGTGATACAATGAACATGAAATGATAATGAAGTGGAGGAAATAGGGACACAAGCCAATCGGGTAGGAGAGTTTTGACTGCCACTGGAAAAAAGAGTGATGGGTAGGGACGGGAAATTTAGCCTCCTGCATGGGGATCCTAGGGGTCCTACTCTTACCGAGACCTGCAGCAGGGTTCTTTAACGTGCGAGGAACGTGACATTTTTCCCAACACGGTGCACCACTATTTTTTCAATGCAAGATCTTGATCCTTAAGAGAAAAACTTTTTTTTACAAATAGTCATCAAATCAAAACTTTATGAAGGTAAAGAACCAGAATTATCAAAGGAGCAGTAATTATAATTCAAAATTTGAGAGTTTGTTAATCAAAACTACCGAACATTGTCCAGAGAAAATGACAAAAACGAACCAGTCATACTGGAGAATTGGTAGATCGCAATGGTCCTGACTTGGTACAGGCATTTCAAACGAAATGGGGGGGGGGGGGGTAAAACCAGGTTTTATGGCGCCAAACCTCCCTCTTTCATTGTGAGACACAATAGGGATATTGAGTGACACTAGGATTTTTTTAACTCCATATTTTTGCTCAGAAATACCTGTAGTCCAGGCTTTAAAAAATATTTGCTCACTTTTTTACAGAATCACATTATTAGGGAATGAAAAGATATGACATAACCAACTTTATTATTTTTTACTGTTTAACACAAATTTCTAATCATTTTTGGGGTTAAATTTGTATTTTCAGTCTTCATTTCTATAGAGGGTTGTAGTAACATTGTCTTTAGTGTGTTCTTGATTTGTCATTTGTTTAACTGACGTTAAGATGTGTCTATGCCTTTGGTATTTCCTTGTGAAAGACAGATATTTCATTTCCACATGATTTGGAAACACACATATTAAAATGTCATAGTAAAATACAAATTTGGTTGAAAAATTGGCTACACAAGTCAAAGAAAATCTTTTTTCTCATGATGCTTTTAAAAATCCATCGCAAAAATGTTGTGAGTCCATTTGATAAAACATTGCGTCGGAAATAGCGGAGGTCATTTTCAATCAATCTAAATAATGGAAATTATACCATGATAAACAACAAAACTTAAAATTGAAATAATAGAGTCGCTTGAACAACTCATTGGATACTTAACAAGATTATTAAACAAAAATATTTCAGTTTAGTCATCTGCTTTAAAACGATAAAAAAACTTTATCAAACATTAACAAATCCCATACACTTTATTGACCTTCTGTATATCCATTATGTGGTTCAGTGATATAAGATAAAATCCAATCACGACGAGAAGATAATAAAACATACCTGAATGCATGCTGACTGATTAAGGGATGAAACGTGCGAATTTTTGGGGTATATTTGAAAAAGATTTAATGCATATTACAGTTGCGTGAGCACAATTAAGTATAAAAAATTTTCTTCGTCCAAATCTACACAATATGATCACAGAAGGAAGGAAAACATTGGATTGCTTCGATTTCTTTCTATAACGAAATATCAAGCAACCCTATTTTATATAAAAAATATATATTGATAAGAGGTCACTAGGTAAACACCCGTTCTGTTTCATTGTTATGAACCAACAATACACGTATAATAAATATTTCTGTGTCATTGCTAGATGTAACAATGGGGTTGTTGTTTTCTAGTCTCACCAGAAAAAATTTGGGATACTTCCATCTATAGCGGCCACAATTGCATATTGTCAAATAAAATAGCTTTTTAAATTGCATGGGCCTATTTCTTTTTTCCCAAATCGTTGTTTCAATAACAAAACAAACAAAATCGAGACGAAAAAGATTCTCAAATGTAAACCTATGACCAAACGAAATTATGAACAGTCGAATATTCTAATAAATAAACAATGCCTGATTCTTACAGGGAATGGCACTTAATACGGAGCTACAAAATATTGTCAGACATATTTTAAAACAGTTTAATAAATAAACAATGCCTGATTCTTACAGAGAATGGCACTTAATACGGAGCTACAAAATATTGTCAGACATATTTTAAAACAGTTTAAAATCACCTGACACAGCAGAAAGAATGTGTTCAAGTCCTCTCAATTCTAAGCATCAGACAAACCAGGACGAAAGTTTGAGAATTAATAACAATTTCGAAAGAAAGGTATTAACTGACCAAGAAGAGCTATCCGGATCCTTTCAGTATTTTTTCTGAGGTCCAGGGAAGTGAAGATTTGAACTGTAATTTTTTATTGATTTGAGGCAGTACTTTGAGCTGCCAGTATATCCTTTCGATATCAGCAGAGAAAAAAATTGATTCCGGACAAAAAATCTCTATATTATCAGATTTTCTCATTACCAAAAATAACATGAATTGCGACAAAATTTACGTATTAAATCGTCTATTTAGATAATAAGCAATGCACACTCCCCTCCTAACACTATGTTGACAATAAATATGTTTTAATTGTGCTTTCCTTGCACTCCAAAGAGGACATTAATTTGTACTATCGATAAAAATAGCAATTAATCTTCACAACGAATTCGCAATTTTATATAATGTTTCTGGTAATATTATTTCAGATAATCGTATATATTTCATTTTGCATTACATTTTTTTTTGTATTTCACTTGACAATTTAAGTCATTTGGGGCTGTTACAAACAACTACTCTAGAAAACGATTTTTTTTTCAGTTAATAGGTTAGTTAAATTCCCTGCTATGATATTGACCTCTGACTGAACGAATTTACAACAAATATTCGGATATTAGAGTTCTTTTTGGCAAATCTTTGAGAAGCTGTTTTTCTCAATTAATGAGACCTTTGGGTATACAGTTAATTTTCTAATATTGAGTTACCAAGCATTATAGAATATAATTGCTCAAAAGAAATAAAAAACTAAAATGTAATTGTCAGTAAAAATAAAATGGTAAGAATGAAAAATATTTTAACTCAAAACTTAACAGCATCAGAATAGCAAATATCTTGTTACAGAAATCGTTTGAGGATGTCTTAAGTACACCTAATATGTTCGTAGGTTGCCTTAAACTATAATATCGGATACTCAACAAAAAAGAAATGTACCCTTTTTTCTGTATGCAGCAGACAAAAATAGGTAACCATGAAAATAAATAAATGAACCAATAACATGTATTTAAGCAATACACAAATGAGTATATGCTCTTATACACCCTAATATTTATACCCATCCTTTTTGTTGGCACTTATCTAATTCTAGTCATCGAATGCAAATTTGTTGCTCGTTCTTATTTATAAGAACAAAGCTATATGGCTTTTTGGACTACTTTAACCTCATTACAGTGCTTTTCATTTTCACCTTATTCTAAGTTATGAGTTCTTTAAAACTCTTATTAATGGTGATAATTTTTTAAACCACCTTTTTAGTCCTTTAAAATAATTTAATAGGATACATTTATATACTCGATCCTCAACGCATACCACGTTAAGTTATTATCGATTAATCCGCCCTTATCAAATTGCCCACCTTAAAAGACAATACTTTGATAAATAAAACAAAGAAACGCCTCAAAAGATCAATTACAAACACAATAAGTAAACGCATTTATAAAGGTTAAATGATTTTAGAAATGTAGACTGAAACATGCAGAGTATCAGTGTTTTGAAGAAATAGTTCCTAATTACAAAACCGGTGATAAGTACAAATGTGAATGACTGAACTGGTTAAAATTGCCATTATGATTGCCGATGAAGTGACAGAAAAACTGATGAAGATCTAGATTTAAACTTAATATTATAGCTTGAAGTAACGCAATTGAAGGATGATTATTCATCAGGGCGTAAAATACGCCAAATAAACAAGTGTAAATCAATTGATCAAATGTTTTCAATGACAAATATCTGATACCATCCTGTAAAAAAAGATAGACAATCACCCTTCTGTACATAATGGCTGAAGGACAAAGATTGTCAAATTTTGTGACCTGGTTGAATGTAGGCAACTGACCTTAAACATTTTCCATATTTGAGATGGCAGGTGGTGCCAACTATATTTGAAGAGACTTTGATAAGAAGTTGCAGAGATGACTGTTCCGGGATGATAATTGAGCATTGCAATGGTCATATTTAGGTTGTACAGAATTAATTTTTTTCTCTTTTTTGACGATGTGACATTCTTCATTTTCGATAACTAGCCTTCACTATGAACCAAAATATTGACTGACATTACCATGTACAGTTCAAATGCGATTAAATATGACTGAAATGAACTATAATTTACCAAAAATTATCAGTAAAATGCTGATTTCATTTGATGCAATATCTTCAGTTTTTTAACTATTTCTTTATTTTTACTGTTTTTAATTTTCCTTAACTGTAGCAGATGATGTCAGTTTATATCAGTC
This sequence comes from Arcuatula senhousia, assembly GCA_963971305.1. NCBI lineage: Eukaryota > Metazoa > Mollusca > Bivalvia > Mytilida > Mytilidae > Arcuatula > Arcuatula senhousia. The sequence goes on along the minus strand of OZ020314.1, from coordinate 31,239,498 downwards.
AATTTTGTGATTTGTAACAAATCATGACAGTCATTTCAAATATTTACCTTGATTTGAAATCACTGATGTGGTTTGTTTCTGTCATTGTCAGTCATTAACATAACTTTACCTTGATTTAAAATGACTGGCATTGACTGAAGATGTATCATCAACTAATACCTGTCGTCAGTTATTTACAGAACTTTACCTTGATTTAAAATGACTGACAGGTATTAGTTGATGACAGTAACAAACCACATCAGTGATTTTAAATCAAGGTGAAAAGTCATTATTTGATACAAATCACAAAATTGACTGATATAAACTGACATCATCTGCTTCAGTTAAGGACAATTAAAAACAGTAAAAATATAGAAATTGATAATTAATGAAGATATTGCATAAAAAAATAAGCATTTTACAGACAAATTGTGGTAAAATACAGTTCTGATCAGTCATATTAAATCGCATTTGAACTGTGCATGGTAATGTCAGTCCTTAAATTGGTTCAAAGTGCTTGTTGTGATCTCTCCTGCAAATGATGGTAAGGTCTGAACCTAAATTTCATATCCATATGAGCTTATCTACATAAAACGTAAAGCATATTATCAAATGTATTTATTTTTTTTATTTTAAAAAACCGTGACGGTTAACACTGCTGGTGGAGTTTCGATTCCCTAATGTCAGTCTGCTCCGGCATCAACACTTCTGTTTTTGAGAACACATCAAAGCTTTAAATTATCCGTTTACATTTCAAAAATTTCTTGACTCTAAGGTTCTTCCTACCCCAGATAAAGGTTGATTGTCTCAGTTCTAAAATTGGATATTTTTTTGTTTTATTGTTATATGCTTTTCATTATCATACAGTGTTTGCCTTTTCAATGTTTTTGATAGAGCGTCCCCGATGAGTGTCGGAGAGCCGAAACGCACGTCAGCCGTAGAAAACATAATGTCTGATACTTTGTTGCCATTTTGTTTTCTTATGACCAGAATAATTTTATGTTTTAAGATATGAAAGTGACAATGAAGGCAATGAAACTTGTAGGGTTTCTCTCTTATATCCAATGAATGTCAATTATTCTACGTGACAAAACCCCATCTCGAAGACATCGAAGACATCTACTGTTAGACTAAATTGGTTTTATCACAGTGGGGTATTATTGAATTTGTATATCATCTGCATACCATCTACGTAATCGGCCTCGTGAGTACAAACCTAATTGTTATAAATGACAAAATCGGTCATTGTTCATAAGTCGTACATTTAAGAATTGATCTGAACAATATCTCAACTTTATTATAAACTTGATAATTCTAACCACGTTTTTGACAGAATAATGGTTATTATTAAGTATTTGTTTTGATTAAACACTACACCAATTACACCTCTGTTATAGCCTAGTTCCCAAAATTCGTTGTCTTTCTCTTGCTATAACTAAGGTCTATGCATTTCTAGATGTGTGTTTGTTTTGTTTTCGCATTTGATTGTTAGTGTTGCTGCTGTCATTTGATTGTATTTTGAACGTCTGACCTTTGAATATTTAATACGTAGCAACTGTTTGAACCTTTTGTGCAGTGGATCCTACAGGTCTTAATCCGAAGCAGGTTTTCGTGTATGTGCAAGAAGCGATAACTATTAACACAAACTTCTACTGTTCATAGTATGGTTGATCGCATTCTAGCCTGACGACCAGACATCCAAGATGGCAGTGCTTCTCCATTCAACCCAATGGACACGCATTCTTGAGGCTGTTTTGGCAAAGCGGTCAACCCTTCATCAGGAAATGAAATGTATACCAATAGGACTCGTAAGATGGAAGACAATACATATCTTATAATCTAATATTTGCAAATATGACCTCTGGGATCGCGATCCGTCGCTTCGTTGTATGATCATAAATTTCCATCTCCGTTTGTTTTTCGTTTTTCAAAATCTATATGAATACATGGAATATATATGGATACATACATATAAAAAACATTTTCCTTTTCGTTATTCATTTTCCTAACACATGGGCCATTTCCTATTAAAAATGGAAAAGGAAAAGAAAAAACGAAAAGGAAAATGAATAACGAAAAGGAAAATGAATAACGAAAAAGGAAAATGGGCCATTTTCTTATTCAAAATCGAAAAGGAAAATGAAAACTGAAAAGGAAAATGAGTCATTTTCCTATTCAAAATCGAAAAGGAAAATGAAAAACGAAAAGGAAAATGGGTCATTTTCCTATTCAAAATCGAAAAGGAAAATGAAAAACGAAAAGGAAAATGGGTCATTTTCCTATTAAAATAAAAAAAAAATCGAAAAAAAAAATGAAAAACAAAAATTGAAAAGGAAAATGAAAAATGAAAAGGAAAATGAATAACGAAAAGGAAATTTTTTTTTTTTATATCTAAGTATCCATATATGTTAACTGTATTCATATAAATTTTGAAAATGAAAAACGAAAAGGAAAATCACTTGTATTAGGTGAAATATAAAGGAGATTTTGTTCCCAATTGAACACCTGTATGTTATAAGGGTTATACACCGTTTCTGTTCACCATTTATGCAAGTCTGTGTACCTTGAAAAGTTATTGATCAATATAACATAAAACAATTACTTTTTTCATAACCATATGGAAATTGAAATAAACATTAAATGGTTTATCTTAGTACACTTTAAGTTTAAACTGTACTTGAATTTGATGTGAATCGGCATATTACAGCATTATTATTTTAAAATCATGCTGGAGAAATTAATGCATTTCAACAAACACAATTTATTAAGGCAATTGTGGGGGTTCTGCTACAAGACATCGAACTCTGAGAAAGTGTGGGGTTGACTATTTAAAGATATTTGTATGCTTCAGTCGTGATTTATCCAATTTATGACATTATACAATTACATTTTATTAAATGGCACAAGCTTATACATAGGGCATTCATGATACGTGCTTTGATGTCATCTTTTATTGTTTATTTTGCAAGTAACAGAAATAGTTGGTGATAAGATCACGAGATCGAATTCTTGCATAAACATACAAAACTGTGTATTCTTCATTTTCATGCAGAGTAGTTTGTTAATCTTTTGAAAAAAATAGTGTTTCGTTATTAGTTTTAAAATCTGTTTTTAATTATTTTTCCATTTTTTTTTAATTCAACTGGTTCTATTGTATTCAAGTTAATGTTATTTGAAGAACACATATAATGGCGTTGAGATTTTTATCTAAGAAAAACGGTTACCGTGCAGAACTTTCTCTATATTCTATTTCTTAAATAAAACATCTTTACATGCGTTGATCAATCAATATTAAAAGCATTTCACGGAAATACTAGGCGCTGATGATTTTCCTCATTCAACAAGTCCACAGCTGAAAGTTCTCGCGTTGTTCAAAATACGGCACACTTCATGTTGTGATTGAATCATATAAGTTACTCCTAGCGGTTCAGACGTTATATACCTCTGGAAGAAAATAACAATTTAAGCAGTTTATATTGCACTACACCTATATTATATAGTTCTCACTTTTCCCGGCTGAATCCTGTGAGAAAATATTTAACACTTTAATACAAAGAAGCCTTCTCCCCAAATCGAGCTCGTGTCAGCTAAAGTATAAGCCACGGATACTTCCACCAATTTTCTTTCATCTGAAAGTATTAATTCTTATTCCCAGCAGAGTCATATTCTTAACTATTTATCTATATACATGTTATTTTATATATTTGGAAATAATTAAAGTTCACCGAAAAACTAGCTTCAAGTATTTTGATAATGTTGTAACAACATTTTAAATATTAGTTCCAAGTATAGTAAATTATATTATCTTATTTCTACTCCGATGGGAATGTATGTTGTGGGATAAACAAATGTATTGCTACCAATTTTCCGTCTTGTCTTTCTGAAAATCAATAAGGAATGACGTCCTTGACATTGTGACATAACAATCGTAATTACGTAAAACTAATTCGATATACTAAAAACCATTAACAAAAGGTACTTACCGTGATAACCAAATTAAAGTTAAACGCTCTTAAATTTCATTATATACGAAATCAAAATACACCCTTGACTGTTTGGTCAATATTTTGGTGTGGTTTAGTGTTACCCCGCAATGTTACATCTTATTTCAAACAATTCTCAATTGACAATTTATCTCATTATTCGGTTATAATACTTGGTAGCTATATATTAGGAAATTAAATGTATACCTAGAGGACTCGGTTATTGAGAAGACAATTTAATCCTTATTATCAAACATTTGCAAATATGACCTCTGGGATCTGACGTTTCCTATTAAATTGATACTAGTATATTCCTTTTTCCAATTGTTCATGATGATAAATAGACGTAAGAAAATAGATACTTTGAAAAATAAAGGAGATTTATTCCCATTTGAACACCTCTATGTAACTAGGTGGGGTTTATTCAGAGTATTCCATTTAACAGAATGATGGTGATAAAATAAACAAGTCCATATTCTCTTAAATGTTAAACATAAGACAGAGTAGAAAAATAACCAATGGTTAAGAAGATATGTCATTTTAAATGATATCCAAAATATTTCCTCTTTATTCCAGTGTTTGTGGAATGGTTCTATTATTCAACGTTAAACGTCATTAAAACGGATCCGTTAAGACATTGTTTTCTTTTTATATTAAAAATGCACAAACTAAAATTAGCTTAATTGCAAATTTTCATGAATTTTTCAATGGAAAATATAAACTTTATCGTATACATATATATGTGGAGATTTCGTTTCCCTGAACTTTTCTTTGAATACAACATCTAACTATTTATGTTAACGGAACAAAATATTGTGTCACTCTTTGTAGAGATTTTTTAATGTAGAAAGATTGCATTTAATTGATGAAAGCATAGTCTATATCATAATCAGACAATTAAAGAAAACAAAAATGACGTATTTCTTGAAAAAAAAAACATATAGCGTTTAATTATTAAGCTTTGGTTGGTAGTTTTCCTTCGAAATAAACAAAGAGGTTCCCACTGGGCATTGCGATGTCAAAAGTTTGAAAGTGCAAAGACAAAACACACTAGACACAAACGAAATCAGCGCTAACAAGAAGATATTATCAAAACACATACAAAGATTTTCCTTGTTGATTCGTGGTACACCTTTCTATACAATTATAAAAATTGGAAAAGAGTACGTTTTAGTGAAAAGCCTATGTGGTGCACTACTTGGCAGACTGACAACCCCTGCGGACTTGGGCAACTCAATTCTGTCACCTAGGATAAACTTGATCGCTCTTTGCGCTAATCATTAACCCGATGAAAAAAAAACAAGACCCTTAGTTGACAAGTAGGCTCTGCTGCAGACCTATTCGCAAGTTTGTAAAAATAATAAAATTCTCATAACATTTTTTAAACAAATTTGACTCAGAAAATTATAATATACAACGTTTTATCTTCCAATTTAAGTATCAGTAAAAAACGTGTAAATCTGTTCAAAAGTTAATGAAATTCATGTTTTTACTGACCATTGTTAGTAAATACACGTATTTACTGGGTGCCTTAGTAAATTTATGTATTTCCTTAATTTCATACATACGTGTATTTACTGATTACACATATTAACTGTAACATATACAAACAAAACAAATTATTACTTTACAAACAAGAAATGCTGGTTTGAAACTTTTATTGTATCGACTGTGGTTAACAAAGGGAATTAAGTAATTTAAACAAGACACTTCCAATGGCTCTTTTAAGGTCGCCATTAGCTTGCAAAAAAATCACATTTTCGCAAAATGAAGTTGGGACAATCCATGGAGGCACACAGAAAGAAGCGCCAGGCTGGTTACTTATTCCCTATTTCCCTATTTCTATTTCCTTATTTGATCACGAAATATCCGTGAAAATACCCCCACACGAATGATTTATTCTTTAAGTATTGAATATGAATTGTATGAAAAATCGCAAAATTTGCTTCCACGCGGACGGTTAACTTAACAAAAACGCGAAAAATTCACCCCGCGAAAATTTCCATGTTAACAGTATGGAGTTTCTATCTTAATGTTAAGTGTAGGTGTGGGTTGTCATAGGGCTCTGTAAATCCTTCTTTACCAGATTTGACACACTGCATTTACCAAATGCACATGACGGTCATGCTATAGCAAGCAAAAACTGCTTACCCTTTCCGGTAAAGCTGGGTGGACTCTTACATGCACTTGAGTATGCGTTGTCGATTGCCATTCGTTTGTTTTTATATTTTTGTGCTTTATATGTTGTCTTTTTCTTCTTGTACCCGTTGGTTTTATTGGTTTTTTGGACTTTTGACTTTTGAATGTCCAATTGTAACCTCTGCTTCCCTTATCAAAACTGAGGATCTTTATTATCGTATAAAAGAGAGAGGAAACAATGGACTCTCTGCTTAGAAAGATAGACAAAAATAGTTAGTATTCAGTTGGAAATCTCTTGGAAACTGCATAAATTATTAAAGTTGGATGTATGTATGGTTTTATTGTTATATATTCTCTTTTCTAGAATTCATCAACGTGATAACGTCAAAGCTTTTAAACCATTCTCCATTGTCTTTCACGACAACTGATTGATCGTTACAACTTAGGGTGAAAGTTATCTAAAGGCTATTTCATTTGTTACGTTTATTTGTTTTAACTTAAAGTGCAATGTCTTTGATTTTTTTTTTAGACTAATAATAAAAGTTGTCGATATCCTGTTTGACTTGAATTCTCTTATTAAAATTTTTGGGGAAATTAGTAATTAACTTTCATCTTGCTCTCAAATAAACTTGAGAAATAGCAGCTAAACCCAATGAAAATGCCTATTAAAACCGTTTACAACGCTTGTTCCTTGTCGATGTTTTTAAAGTAATATATATGTCCTAAAATCAAGTTAGATAAAATGTAGAAATGATTGAGAACCAAAACATAATTTACCATAAAATTTGTACTTCCGAACTCAATATCAAATGAAAGTTTAATGGACATTTTCATTGAAATTTAACATCATTGGTTTACATGCATCGATGTTACAATTCATCATTGTACATGTATAAAGACGGCAATTGCTAAATTGGAATAAACTTCCTTTTCGCTAAAGAAAATTATGATGGAGGTTTGAAGTAGTAGGAGAATTAATTCTACTCGAGGGGACGCGGCACATAAGACGTAAGAATTCGTCAAGAAACAAATTGTATCGATGTATTAATGCTGCAAAAGCTTGTATCAACAACTAATAATAGAAATGCGAGCAATTGACAATCAATCATGAGTAAGATAGGTCAAAGAAAATGACTGGCTTTGAGTTCTATCTTCTGAATTTCGCACTCCAATCAATGACTATTTAATGAAACCTTCCAATTTGACATTAGATAAAAAATGCAGACGTTTTTTTTTTAATCTGTCATTTTCGTAAACCTATATAAGGAAATCAAAGAAAACTGAAAATTGAGACCATAAAAACATTGATTAATGACAAATTACCAACTTGAAAGATATATGCGGTTCTACATTGTAATCGGGTTAGAACAAACAAAAAATGCATTATAAACACCTGCTTTATAATATTTATAGTTTTTTTATTGACCTTCCATGTTAGTTGTTTCTTTTCAAGTAAAGAGTGAAATGCAAGTCAAGAGAGAAAAAAACAATGAGAAAACAACTTTGATTCCGTGATTAGATAACTTAAGCTTATGCTTATCATTTGGATATTCCTATATGTATAAAATCTATCGTAATTTAAGTGACTTTTAAATAAAAAAAAAAGCGAAATCAAGCCTAGAAACCTCATATACAAGATTGAATAATACCAAATAACAACATATCAGATAATTTGGATTTTTTTGTTCAGGTGTTTTCACCCATTTTATAAGTACTTTGCTTTTATAGATGGTCCCATATGCATATTACCTCGAGACAAATCTACCCCAATCATTTGTACTAACACCAATACTGTATATATATGAATCGACATTCAGAATTTCCACAGACACTCGGCTTAAAACAAATTGGTCAAATTACTGTAATGGATTATTTAATTGATAAATCTACATAATCAACCACACGGGTTATTCATTTATAAATAAATGTCAGTGATAAAGCACAAGTTTGCATCTATTTCTTTGATTATAAGTCAATCTCAACGGTAAAGGCAAAGAAACACGTGGGAAACAGAAGATAAATTGGGTCTATTAAGTATATTTGACCTCTGAAGAACGAAATTCTGTCTTTTATATTCTGAACATTTTGGTACTCGTATACGTTATTAAAAAATGCCTGTGATCATATGGTATGTTCCAAAAGAGGTCAGGATCGTCGAGAAATGTTGATACAAATACTGACCAAAGATAGTGAACATGTCATAAACATTGTCGTTGGAAAATTAAAATACGATACAAGAATCATCTTTAGACATGCTATAGATTGTTAGCCGAAGCTATCTGTAGTTTCAATTAAAATGATCACCTAAATACCATTTAAGGATAGACCTCAGTCAACTTGGTCTAAAAACTAGTTTGTACGCTAAATCACAATGGTATGACAAATGAAAATAAATGGGTATATACAGTATTGTATCTCCTTAATTTAGATTTTTTCCCTCGAATGTTTAATTACGATTTGAGCATAAAATGTTACTTGTTATATTAATATTCGTCGGAGTCAAGGAATACAAAACCAAAATGGATTCCAAACGAACTAAAAATTTTGAAATGTCGTCAATATATTTTAAATACCAATACATTTTGAGTTCAAGCTAAAAATCCTGACTTTTATATGAAGATATATTTTGTCTAGAATCAATGCTGGCTAACATACTGGCATATGAAAAACAAACCACTTGAAAAAAAAATAAGAGAATTAATGAACTCATAAACTGGGAATAAGTCTTAAGGGTCGTTACAAAGAACTTCAATCAAGGGTTAAATGTACTTAAAGCATCATAACAAGTTATGTTCTATTAGTAGAGAATTGTTTTATGGTTCTATATATAAAGCTGTCTCGTTTTGGTATTACACGTCTAAGAGATGATATTTAATCTGTCTGGGTGTCAAATTAGGTGTAAAACCTTCAGTACTAAAATTAAATTTCAATATAACTACATAGAAATAATTCAGGATAATAGAACTTTCAATCGAATGTGTAACCAAAAAATTGAGAAATAAGCTATGAGAGCATATGCGTCATTACATTAATGCGTTTGATTTGAGCATATCTTGATTTGATTTGATTTGAGTTAGTTGACTCGGTGCAGATAGTGGTTTGTAATACATAAAAAAAAGATTAATCTTTAGGGTTAAAGGTCATTATGAACAATTATTGTAAGTTACTGGAAAAAAGATCCAGGACATCAAAATCATTTGAGCATATCTAGATATGATTTGAGTTACATGTAGTTGACTAGGTGCAGATAGTGGTTTGTGATAAATATACATTTTTTGCTATTGCAGAAACATTATTGATCAATTCTTAGGATTAAAGGTCAAATTGATCAACTATTGTACATTACTGCAAAAGATCCAGGAAATCCGGATCATTTGGGCAGACTTAGATTCGATTTGAGTTAGTTGTTGCGGTGCAGATAGTGGTTTGAAATAAATACACTTATTATACACTCTTGTTACGACTTGAGTTCGCGTTGTTGATTTCCGTTCGGTTGATTTTGTGTTTTGTGTTTTTGTGCTGTTCTTGTTCGTTCTGACTGGTTTTTTCGTTGCCTCTTTGCCTCTTGTGACATCTTTGATAATGCAGATGAAATCCAAGATGTCATAGAGCAACATTAATGCACGGGCTCTAAACGTAATCGACCTGCGACCTGGAGGCTTTAATTCAGCAATTTCTGGTCTCCATTTGACATGTTTGAAGAATTTCTATAAAATAACCTGCGACTTCCAAACAATATCTGCCTTAACATTGGCTTAAGAGCATATTTAAAAAGCGACATGAGAGCATACCCTGTGCGAGCCCTAATGAATGTCAGATTTTCTTTTAGATTTGCCAAATTGTCTTGAATAAACCAAGGTTACATTCTGACTTTTTCATCTTTACAAAAAGTAAAATATTCTTCATTTTTCTCCAATTAGTTGAATGGAGACAGAATACTAAATTTTAAGTGTTTCTATTCCTCTAGGACATCCTTCAAATTGTAAGACATGTATGAGTTCTTCACTTAGGAATTTTTGTTATAATGTGTATCTTGGTCTTACATTTAAGTACATTATTATTAATATACAACCCACGGTTGTAATATGCATTATTGACAAAACTATCACTGCATTAAAAGGATCCATAACGGTTGAAATCGTGCTGCACAATTTATACAAAACTTTTTATAAGCAACTGTTGACGCAGAAAAGATTAAATTCTGAAAAAAAAAATCTTTTGAATTTTTAATAAAATGGAATATCTTGCATGTCCGACTTTTGATTACGATGTTTTCAAATTAATTAAACCCGTCATCCGCTGTGTGACAAGCAGCGAAAAAAGCCACTTTGTTTATTATTTGTATTCTCGAAATGTTAGCATTCAGTATTTGTATTAAGAAAATAAAATATATAAGTATTTGGTATAAAATATTCGACTAAAGGTTGTCACACCCATTTTAGATATAAAGAGCGTTAACCAAGCATTGAATATTTATATCATACACTAAAGTATCACACTGCATCACACCAAAAAGATGAGATTTTCATAGGTTTCATATTACAGGGATAACCATTTAAAATCTTCTTGAGGACTGCAACGGATCTACTTCCCCTGCATACGGTGTTTATATTTCACAATTCATTCGATATGCCAGAGCTTGTACACATTTCATAGATTTTTAGAGCAGACACCGATTTCTTCGTGACCGACTTTTGGAGCAGGGCTATAAGAAAATACGTCTAATACGATTCCTAAAAAAATTATTTCTTCGTTATCAGCCACTAGTAGAAAAATTCAAAATTTTAAAGATATGGTGATTAATTTTTTTAATAGGTGTTTGACTGGTCTGCTGTACTGAGATGATCACCATATTTGGTATTCTACGGACTAAGGTCTTAGAGTGACTGCCATTGACGGTTAATATCTAATACCATCATATTATATCTTTATTCAAATGGGAATATTTATGTACAAACAAAGAGACACATAAAAAACACACAAAACCAAATAGTCTGGCATCTTATTAATTTAACCCCGATGGACATATTATAGAATTCATAGGCTTGATTATTTTCATTAATAAGTCTGTAGGGAAAATATATTTATCGATCTAAGAATGCAAAATGTTAATAATGAAACAGAACCAATTTTCAATATACTGTTTTGAGTTCACTCTTGTTTCGACTGGAGTTCGCGTTGTTGGTTGATGTTCAGTTGTTTTGTGTTTCCGTGTTTTGCATGTTGTCTGTGTTTGTCCTGTTCTTGTTGGTGTTTACTGGTTTTGTCTCTGCTCTTTCGGACTTTTGACATTCGGATACCCCATTGGTTCCTCTGCTTCTTGTACATCAAAAATTTGTAAATGAATCATTTGATACATGTTATAACGTTTTTTACAATTAAGTTTTAGAATGTAACTCGACTGGCTTCTAATTAAAACGAAAATTGAAATATGCAAAGCATTGATCAACTCAGGGTAAGTGGATTTATCCGCAGCACTACTTTACAAACTGACAGGACAATTCTATATTATCAATGTTCGTTATTAGAAAGCCTTAAAAAAATCTGAAACATTTACTTACACTTTTTTATCCAAGCAAATGGTATCTATAACTCATGATATGCTGAAAATTAAATCTGCAATTTTTGTATAGTATTACTATACGTTTTACTTTATCCCCCCAAAAATAGCTCTTGTCACAAGCTGATTAAACGGATAAAACATTAGGTTTCACGGGAGCCACATAATTGTGATTTTGAGACTCCAACTCTGACCTCCACTTTAAAAAAATCAACCTACCTTGAAAATTCCTATAAAATGACTTGCGACCTTAGTGCTTGCAGAACTACGACCTGAAGAGGTTAGCATTCAGTATTTGTATCATCAACCTTTACCTCTATCAGATATTAATTGTAACTTATGTGTTGTATATTTATGCACTATGTTAAAGCTTTACTCTGTCTCACTCGCTTTTCAATTTCAATTGTGAAAACATATTTAACACTTTAAAATTTAATACTTCTGTATTGTATCATTAAAAGCTTTAAGCTTTGTGATTTTTTAAGAACCCAATATGTAAAAAATTGTTCATAAAAAACTGGGACATGACATGTTTTTGTTTGCTGATTTTCACTTTATAAATTGTAATTGACCATTGGATCACAAAAAATAATGACTGTTTGTTATGTTCGACCACGGTTGCCATGGTAATCGTAGCGGCAATTTTTGACAATTTTGCATACTGCGAAACAGTCAATATTCAATTCCCATTTTATTAAGTAAAAATCAGTGCATTTTTAATGGAACTATTTATTCATTTATCATACAATAAGTCAATACATCAATGGAAATATTTACAACATGTTCAAGACAATTCATGACCTTTTAAAGGCAAGAACCCATATAAGGGGTCATCTGAAAGCTTCGACCCATATGGAAACTTTTGTAGAGCTTAATGGGACGAATGATTAAGCAGCTACAACTTTTCTCTATCTGCAATAGTTTTCATTCTATAGAGCAAAACATGAAAAAAACGCTATGTTTGACCTTTAAAGGGCCATAACCCCTATAAGTTAAAATAATTACTTACGCGATATGTCAGCAACTTGAGTTCAATAATTTTTCATAACCAGTTAAGGATTTAGCACATGGAATTCTCTTGTTGAGTTCATCTAAATGGATTTATAATAAGCAAACGTTTTTCACCCAGTTGGCGTTAATTAAAAAAAAAACAGTTGAATACATGTTATAAGAAAAAATATATCGAAGTTCGTACAAATTATTCGACTCAGTTCGTACAGTACAAATTATTCGACTCGACTCGATTCGCGTATTCCTGGGAGTATGACATTCGTGATCCACAAACTGCCCGAGTGAGACTTCGAATACTGCTGACATTAATAATAGTATCTGTCAACCTGGTCTCTGTCAAGTGTACATGCAAACCCTTTTTTTAAATTGATTTAGCATGGACTATGTTATTTTGAAACTCCAAAATCCTAAATCCTAAAAAGGCTAACCTGGTCTTCCAAGATACTTATAAGCTGGAATACAAAGGTCTTCTAGTCAGTAAATTGGTCACTTTTAACGTTTAACTGCAAACAATTTCTTCAAATGCTCCTTCACCTTTGACCCTGTTACATAATTTGTAGATCTTGATGTACTTAACATAGCATTTTTTTCTAAACTGTCTTGTATCGTTTTTAAGATCTGTAGCTAAATAAATGCTTAATGTCGAAAAAAGAAAGAAAAGGGGCAATAAATCTTACATCTGTTGTAAGATTTTTCTTCAAAATTTCGGGGTTAGTTGATCTTAATATTCTGATTTTGCCTTACCAAAATTTTAATATTTGTAACCATTTTTGAGTGATTTGCCAAAAAAAACCTGCTACATACCAGGCATGGGGTGAATTACATTGCAATGTAATACATTGAAATACCATTGAGATAACTCATTTAATTACCATTGCCATTACAATGATTTTGAAAAGAAATGCATTGAATTGAAAATGGTGCATTACACATTACATTGAATTACTTGAAATAATGTAATGCATTGCTATGCATTACCATTACACATTTGCATTACCCCATACGTTCTATTTTAGCAATGTTTATTGTTTGGAATGAAATGCATATTCAATCTACATGTATTGATCTTTATCATGATATGATTATGCCGACTTTGCGCTTTTTCTGTGTTTGTTACAAGTGTAATAATCAGGTTCCTTGGTTTATGTGACCTACAACAAATCTTAGAAATTCGTATCCCTAGAAAAATAATACTGGAACATGTAAAGCATGTTCATTCAATAATGATAAGTTTGTCATAGTCATAGTACTATGTTTAACATCCCCTAATTTAATCGAAATCGAAAAAGAAAATGGGAAACGAAAAGAAAAATGGGTCATTCTCCTATTAAAAAAATCGAACCGAAAGTGAAAATAACAACAAAAATTTGAATGTCAAATGTTCGAAAGGGCATCGACAAAACCGGTAAACACGAACACGAACGTAAAGAAGACACACATAACACAAAATCAACTGAACGAAAATCAACATCGCGATCCTAAGTCGTAACAAGAGTGAATTCAGGTACTCCGGAAGAGTAAGCGCTTCCTGTCTGCTATAGCATACCCGTCGTGCTGCTTATCTCCAATTCAGTGGGTCAAAACCGAGACTGGCTTGTATTATCTCAATAACAAACAACTTCACTTTATGATAAATAAAATTCTAATTAACTGGTAATAGAGAATAGAGATATTCAATTTCACAAAGAAGTACATTTAAGGATTTAAAGTACTTACAGCCTTAATGCCATAGAAAGATAATTGGTGATTATATATAAAACAAGACCAATCGAGTCTGGCCCTGCGTCGCACGGCAAAACGTTGGATCATGTACGTTCTAGGCCCAATATGGACAGTCAATAATTTTTGACACCTGCATCTTATGGTGGACTTACAAAGCATATTTGTCACATGCAACCCAAAATTAAAATTATATATAAAAAAAATTGTAAAAAAAAATTCTAAATTGCATCGTAAATAAAATAAATCACATTTTTGCCCCTTTTGGGCCCCTCATTCCTAAACCAAACAAGAGGCTCCCAGGAGCCTGAATCGCTCACCTGGTCTTAATGTCAACCCTTTGAAGACTTTTGTATAGCTAAATGAGCTGAATGTTTAAGCAATAAAAAGCTTTTCTCTATCTGCAATAGTTTTCATTCCAAAGCAAAAAAACACTATTTTTCACCTTTAAAGGGCCATAACCCCTTAAAGGGGTCATCTGACAACTTCGACCCTAAAAAGACTTTTGAAGAGCTAATTAAGCTGAACATTTAAGCAAGCAACATCTTTTCTCTATCTGCAAAAATTTTCTTTTTTTAGGCCAAAAACACTATTTTTTGCCTTTAAGGGGCCGTAACCACTATAAGGGGTCATCTGGCAACTTTGACCCTATGGAAACTTTTGTAGAGCTAAATGAGCTGAACATTTAAGCAAGCAACAACTTTTCTCTATCTGCAATAGTTTTCATTCCATAGGCCAAAAAAACTATTTTTTGCCTTGAAGGGGCTGTAACCCCTATAGGGGATCATCTGACAACTTCGACCATATGGAGACTTGTGTAGAGCTACATGAGCTGAACATTTAAGCAAGCAACAGCTTTTCTCTATCTGCAATAGTTTTTATTCTATAGGCCAAAAACTCTATTTTTTGCCTTTAAGGGGCCATAACCCCTATAAGGGGTCATCTAACAACTTTGACCCTATGGAGACTTTTGTAGAGCTAAATGAGCTGAACATTGAAGCAAGCAACAGCTTTTCTCTATCTGCAATAGTTTTCATTCTATAGACCAAAAACACTATTTTTTGCCTTTAAGGGGCCGTAACCCCTATAAGGGGTCATCTGACTACTTTGACCTTATGGAGACTTTTGTAGAGCTAAATGAGCTGAACATTTAAGCAAGCAACAGCTTCTCTCTATCTGCAATAGTTTTCATTCCATAGGCCAAAAACATGAAAAAATGCTATTTTTCACCTTTAAGGGGCCGTAACTCCCATAAGGGGTCATCTGACAACTTCGACTCAATGGAGACTTTTGTAGAGCTTTTGATGCTGAAGCAGTAGCGTGGCATCAGATTTCATCTATCTCTTATACTTTTTGATTTACAAGCCAAAAACAGAAGTCTGACCCCCCTCGTCTATTTTTAGCAACGGCGGCCATGTTTTTCGACGAATCAAAAATCCCCACATCAGTTCTGTGGGGAATACCCTAAAGTACCACCAGACCAAATTTGGTTTGAATCTGTGCAGCCGTTTCAGAGGAGAAGAAGTTTGAAAAGTTAACGACGACGGACGACGACGACGACGACGACGACGGACGACGACGACGGACGCCAAGTGATGGCAATAGCTCACATGGCCTTTGGCCAGGTGAGCTAAAAAAAGGAGGGACACCCAAAATCAGCCCCACCCTTCCTTTTATCGTGAATAACATTAGTGTAAAGTTTCATAGTATTTGGTCAACCAAAACAAAAGTTATTGTAGCAAAAAAAAAGTTGCTTTTTTTGGCCCCTTAAGGGCCCTTAATTTCTAAACCAAAAAATAGGAGACACCAAAAATCAGCCCACCCGTCCCGTGGTAAGTAACATTACTGTAAAGTTTCATAGCATTTGGTCAACCAGAAAAAAAGTTATTGTGGAAACAAATAACAAATTCGCTTTTTACCCCTTTTGGGCCCCTTATTTCTGAAGAAAAAAAAGCGGTGACACGAAAAATCCACAATGCCCTTCCTTTTCTGGTAAGTAACATTACTGTAAAGTTTCATAGCATTTGGTACCATTTTAGTAAAAATTATTTAATACGCATTGTTTAAATATAAATCGATTTTGTCACAAAACGTTAAATAAAGAATACATATAAAAGCGTTAAATTTAAATGACCGCTTTAATATTCGTTTGGAATAACATGTTATGGGATAGAAACAGAAAGGAAATATCTTTTTTTTATTTTGGAAATTTGTTTCTCATTAATATTCACGTTTTAATCTATGTGTGTATTTTAGAGAATCCTATCTGTAATATATATTTTATATCCGGATTACTTGCTTAAATTAGTTATAAATAAAAACCTTGGCCTTCACACCTTATCCTATTTATCGCTTGATCATTTTTGTAGGTTTTGTCACCCCTGTCAGGTTAATATGTAGTTTCCGAAATGACCATACAGGTTATAAACACTAATTCAGGTTGGAGTTACCATATGTGTTATAGTGTCATGGTTATTTCATAAATTGTGTTATTCTTTTGGACTTGATTGTATGATTATTAAGTCCCCCAAACAACGTTTGGGGACTTATTGTTTTTGCACCGTTTCTTATTATTTTTATTCTTCTTCTTCTTATTCTTCCACTTAGTCGTGAACTTGTCCGGAGATCCCAGAGAAAACGACTCCACATATCAATATGAAACTTGGCAGGATAATAGATTGTAAAAAAAGGAAGTTTCGTTGACAAACGGAATTTTTAAAATGGTCGTCGTTTCCATGGAAACAGGAAAATGGACTAGATATTGGACATTGCAATATCTCGGTAACCTAGGTGCGCAGGGTTCTGAAATTTTGTAGGTTGATAGAGCAAAACATTCTCTTCAATAATATGAAAAAAAAATTTGAAGCGATATTTACGGTTTTCGAGATATATATAAAAATGTGATTTCAAGGGAGATAATCGGGTCAAAATTTTCAAAGTGCTCCGATTTACATGAAAATTGATATTTAAGGGTATTTTAACATGCTGAAGAGAATAGTGGCAAATACGGGTCGTTTGGGGGACTTTGTGACTTGCTTGCAATCACAGTTAATACTTGTTTTTAATAATTTTGCATCTATTTTTAAAATCCAGTCTGCAACCATATGCTGTATAAACCCTCAACTTATATATTCGTCGGGCCGACGGCCCTCAGGGTAGTAGAGGTGTCTCAGGTTTTTTTTCAGCATGTGGTACAGATTTGGACATGTAATATTCAATATATATGACCTGCTTGTTTTCAATTATACACACAAAATGCATATTGTATAATAATTTCAAATGTTTGTCCCTGAGTGCCCCCGATTTGTAATAGGTCATTCTTAGTCTTTTGCTTTTTATCATCATTCTGGTAGGGCTGAACTGAATTCGTACGTTAGAGTATATAACAATAACTTAAGTACCCAACTTACGTATGCAATTTATATTTTTCACAGCTTTTCACTAAATATGACATAAATGTAGAAAACCCTTTTTGATTATGGTTTTGTATACATTCTTAATATTCTAGTTAATTTGGCCCGATGAATGTCACTATTGCAAAATAAGGTGTTTAGGAATTGAATTTTGAAATTAATGTACTACATTGATTGAGGATGTGAGCTACGAAACGCGAATGTTAATTTCGAGACAAAAAAGTACATGTGAATTGCATCTTTTTTACATTATGAAGACTATCTAGAGCATAACTATAATTTGCAATTTCGATACAGTAAACACGTTAGGATTTTATGCCATTTGATAAACCACAAAATTTGGTATTCTACGAACGACTAGGGTCTTAGAGTGACTGCCATCGACGGTTAATATTTAATACCATCATAATATATCTTTATTCAAATTGGAATATTTATGTACAAATAAAGCGACATATAAAAAAACAGACAAAACAAAGTCGTCTGGCATGTTTTTAATTTAATCACAATGGACTTATTATAGAAAATATATCTATTCACAGGCTAAATTATTATCATTAGTAAGTCTGTAGAGAATATCTATTTATCGACCTAAGACTGCAAAATGCTTATAAGGAAACAAAATCAGTTTTAACTGTACTGTTTTGTACATTAAAACTTAAAATGGATTATTTGATATAGGTTATAATGTTTTACAATTAAGTTTTAGAATGTAACTCGACTGCCTTCTAATTGAAACGACAATTGAAATGGTCAAAGCTTTTATTTGCTTAGGGTTAGTGGTTTTATCCACAGCACTACTTTAAAAACTGACAGGACAATTCAATGTTACCAATGTTCGTTATTAGGAAACCTAAGAAATTCTGAACCCCTTACTTACACCTTTTTATCCAATCATATGGTATCTATAACTCATGATATGTTGAAAAAGTCAATCTGCAAATTTTGTATAGTATCTATACGTTTATCTTCCAAAAAATGAGCTCTTGTCACAAGCCGATCAAATGAAGAAAACATAAGGTTTCACGGGAGCCACATAATTATGATTTTGAGACTCCGACAGTGTCAGAACGTTAATGACTTTCGACCTTAATTATTGGTAACTTATGACCTCCACATTGAAAAATCAACCTACCTTGGAAATTCCTATAAAATGATTTTCGACCTTAGTGCTTGCACCTAAGAGACTTTTTAAAATAACTACGACCTGACGAGGTCCCCTGTGAGAAAAGCAAAGATACCAGTGGGGCATCTGAATGTCAAAAGTCAGAAAGAACGGAACAAAACAAGTAAACACCAACGATAACGGGACAAAAAACAGACATGTAAAAATGAAAACAAAGTAATATCCAAAACCTTATATTGCAATGGACTTATTTTTCGTTCCAAGGTAACAAATGTTACTCCCCATCATCATGAAAAATTTTACTAGCTTATTATCACACATACATAGACATGAAGTTTTTTTTCAGATATTTTAGCCATCCTTACAAAGAGGAAACTTAATAATTTATTTTAAGTGAAAATTATACCTAAAGATGAGTAATGTTTCGACACTCAGTTCCATTTGGAATGCCTACTTAGTAGAATTTTCGTTCCTAGGGGACATCCTTCAAATTTAGAATATGTGTTTTACATAATGTTTGTTAAATATTTATCTAGGTCTTACATCTAAGTACATAATTATTGATATACAACCCACGACTGGAAAATGCATAATTGACTAAAATATCACTGCACTAAAAGGATCAATAACGGTTGAATGAGTATGCACAATTTATACAATATCTTTTCTTGGCAATTGTTGAAGCAGGAACGATTAAACTCTGAGAAAAACTTAGCCTTTTGATTTTTTTTTTATAAATTGAAATATTTGGCATGCTTGACTTTTTATAATTATACGTTCAAAGCTATTAAAATCGTCATCCGCTGTGCGACATTTTAATAAGGTTATTTTAAGTATGGTCGTACTTTGATTAGTGTTTAGTTTTTGCAATATCAAAAGAAATTAAATATGTATTAGTATCAAATATTCGTTTAAAGATCGTCACAGCAATGTCTGAACGCTAAGGTTGGAATCTTTGTTATTAATTATTTGCAATATCGCCTGGACTAGACAATACAATGTTGTAATGATCTTGAAACAAACATTGAATGAATGATTATAATTAATTACACTGTATTACGTCAAAAAGATGAGATTTGCAATAATTTTCATTTTACAAAGCAAAACATTAAAATTTGATTCAGCCATGTAAAGGGTCATATCACCCTGCAGAGGGGTCATCTGTCAACCTTAGTCAACCTTAACACCTTAGGACACTTCTAGTACAACCAATACAAATAAGATGCAGGTTCAAATAGGCTACAGATTTGTCTGTCTACTTCTGTATTAATCTTTTAATGTGTAGTCTTGTTTGACATTTAAGGTGTATATTATCATATAACGGGTCATGTGACAGCTTTAATCTTCATAAATGTAATTTATTTTGGAGCTGAATTGGCTTAATATTTGTGCAAACAAACGTTTTTGTGTACTTTTTTACTGTTAAAGAAAGGAATCATCCTTCCTATTTGATACTTAATTATTTATTGAATATTTCTATGTACTCAGCATCATGTATTTTTGGTATCTCTAAAGGTTATTGGCGTATTTTGAAAAAAAAATATGCTGGTTGAACCCCATTTTGTATTTTTTGTTACGACGGCCATTTTTATTATTAAAAAAAAGCTAAATTTAGAATTTGTAAAGGATGTCAAAAATAACGCACCACATTTTGATTCAAATGGTATAATCGTTTCAAAGGAGATGTAAATATATGGTTAAAATAACAATAACATCAATAAGCACCTTTGATAAACATTCCAATTGAATGAAAATTGTATAACTGTATTTATAAAGCCAACTCATCGTCGCATTTGACGGATGATGTTAAAACAAGAAAACACAAATATGACCAAATATACATATATAGACAATTTTAAAAAAAGAAACTATTTGAATCAGATAACAAATAATAAAAATATTAAAGTTGTCTTACGTCAGCAACAGTTAATCAGATCTTATAATTATTGTCAAACTATTGAATCACTGTTTTATTCAAGGATATTTCCTTTACAAAATGTACTTGTTGGAATTATAAGAGTTTTCCATGACCTATAACACCAATAAGATAATGAGAATACATACATGCAACTACGATGGTACATTTAGGACACTCATTTTTTTATTTTTTTTTAAATTTATCTCGAGCGCACGACTTATTATGTCGTGCTCTCGACTTATTATGTCGTGCGCACGACTTATTATCTCGAGCGCACGACTTATTATCTCGAGCGCACGACTTATAATGTCGTGCTCTTGACTTATTATGTCGTGCGCACGACTTATTATCTCGAGCGCCCGACTTGATATGTCGTGCGCACGACTTATTTTTTCGAGTGTACGACTTAATATCTCGAGCGCACGCCTTATTATGTCGTGCTCTCGACTTATTATATTGTGCGCACGACTTATTTTTTCGTGCGCACGACTTAATATGTCGTGCGCTCTATTTATTTAAACAATGTAAACAACTTATTGATGTTATCAATGATCATGCCTTAGAAATAAGCAGAGGCACCAAAGGGGCATTCGAGTGTCAAAAGTCCGAAAAGGCAACGACAAAACCGGTAAACATGAACAAGAACAGCACAAGGAAACACAAAACATAAAAACAACCGAACAGAAATCAACAACGCGAACTCAAGTCGTAACAAGAGTGAACTCGGGTGCTCCGGAAGAGTAAGCGGTTCCTGCCTGCTATAGCACACCCGCCGCGCTGCCAATTTCCAATTCAGTGTGTCAAATCCGGTAAAGGAAGACAAAACAAAACCCTATGACAAACCGACATCTGCACTCATCTGAGAGATAGAAATCCCATATTTATCTATGAGTACATGGTGTCTACCGTAAAATTTCTTGAGTGAAGACAGCAACCGAGGAGCAACATAACCCTGTGTTAGCAATTTCTGTGTCAAACGTGACGCTCTGCCAAGGAAATCGATGTAACTCCCACAAGCTCTGGAGTAACGAATCAATTGTGATACGTAAACTCCATAAGCTGGAGCGGACGGAATGTTGCTACACATGAAGGGAAAGTTGACGATTGGGAAGTTGAAGTCATCACGTTTGTCATAGAGCTTTGTTGATAGTTTTCCTTGAGAGTCTATTTCGAGATGTAGATCTAAATATGAAGCAGACTTCCTAGAATCCGTTGTGTCCTTTATCTCAAGTTCCGGGGGATATATGAGATGGAGAAAGTCACCAAATCGAGAATTGTTCAGTGAAAGGACATCATCAATATAACGGAACGTGAGGTTAAAAGAGAGAGCTAGTCTACGATCTTTTTTGTCTAGAAGAGATTGTAAGAAGTCTGCTTCATATGAATGAAGAAACAAATCAGCAAGCAAAGGTGCACAATTGGTGCCCATTGGAATCCCTATTGTTTGCTGAAAAACACGTCCACCAAACTGAACAAATATGTTGTCTATAAGAAAGTTGAGCATGTCGATTATTTGATCTTCTGTAAATTTGTTCTTACTTTTAGACTCATTGATGGCGAAGTAAGTCTTATTATAACCGACTACCAGATATTTGTACCTGCGTTTTCCATTCTTTTTGAAAAAGCTGCGTTTAATCAGCTGTGCCAATCGTGACTTGAGTTGTTCATGTGGAATAGAAGTGTAAAGTGTGGAGAAATCGAAAGTCTTGATGCTGTTGCAAGATGAAACTGATTTAGAGTTAAGAATCTCCATCAGTTCTTTCGAATTCTTCAGGATCCACATTTGATCGACACCATTTCTAGAATAACAACAATCGTAATATTTCTGGAGGCCGGATTTTATTGCCGTCAGTATTGAGGTCAACAGGACTGAAAGAGGTTTAGTGGTACATTTCGATGACCCTGCAATGAAGCGCTGTTTGTATGGATTTTTATGTAATTTAGGAATCCAATACAGGGATGGAATGTCATCATTGTCAGCACCAACAGAGAGCCCGAAGGAGGAAATGACAGATTTGAACAAATGGCAAACAAACCAACATATTTTACCAAAACATCTCAATCAACCTTAGACCTATTCTTTACAAACAACAGCTCACTTGTAAACAAAGTAGAAGTTATACCTGGCATCTCTGATCATGAGGTTGTGTTTATTGAATCCAGCATAAGACCAAGCAAAATAAAAAAAACCGCCAAGGAAAGTATTTTTGTATTACAAAGCAGACAAAGAACAACTTAAAAAGACAAAGCAAGCATTGATCTAAATACATGTATAAATGATCAAGAGAATTTGAGTATCGATGAAATCTGGAACAACTTCAAACTAAAAGTACTTAAAGCAATCGAAACATCAGTACCAACAAATCTTATAAATAACTCCAAAAAGAAACTTCCCTGGATAACAAGAGAGATAAAATCACTCATTCGCAAGCGGAACAAACTATTCAAACGCATGCATTCTGATAAATCTGCCAACACTGAAAAAGCCTACAGGAACATCAAACAAACTATCCAAAAAGAAACAAGGAAAGCATATTGGACATATATGGAGAATATCATTTGCTACGATGAAAATCTGGAAATAACTCAAAAACAGAAGAAATTCTGGAACTTTATCAGAAACACAAAAAAGGACAACTCAGGTGTTTCTCCCTTAAAACGAGATGGCATCCTTATTGATGACACTAAACAAAAAGCCACCATTCTAAACGAGCAGTATCATTCAGTCTTTACTGTTTACTGACAATGCTGGGGAAGATATTCCAACACTGAATGATAACTATCCAAGTATGCCAACTACCACCATAATACCAGAAGGATTAGAAAAACTCTTGAAAAACTTAGATCCATCAAAGGCAACTGGTCCAGATGAGATATCTGCTCGCATACTTAAAGAGTATGCCTGTGAATTTGCTCCCCATCTTGCTTATTTCTTTAACATCTCAAATCTTTGCAAGCTAGACAACTATGGAATACGATCCTCCACACTGAAATGGATAGAGTCTTTTCTCCATAACAGAATGCAGCAAGTAGTTCTTGATGGGGAAGCCTCCAGCAAACTGCATGTAGTCAGCGGGGTACCCCAGGGCTCAGTCCTGGGCCCCTTTTTATTCTTAGTCTTCATAAATGACCTTCCTGCATCTGTCTCTTCAAAAACACGCTTATTCGCTGATGACTGCATCATTTACAGACCTATTAAGCAACACACAGACAGCATAACTCTCCAACAAGATCTTGACTCTCTAGCAAGATGGGAACAACAGTGGGGGATGCAGTTCCACCCAGAAAAGTGTAATTCTATGTCTGTCACACGATCAAGAAAACCATTCAAGCATAATTACATCCTAAAAGGCCATACACTAGAATCGGTTGACACAGCCAAATATCTTGGAATCACTATCTCCTCAAAACTTACTTGGAATGCTCATATTGATAATGTAACATCGAAGGCACACAAACTATTAGGTTTTCTTAGAAGAAGAAGTTTTTTTCCTTTAGGTAAAAATCACCTACCTATGAGTAGTTTTCATTTTCAATGAATGTGTGATTTAAAGTGATCAAAAAGATTAACTTCTATTATTACAAGATTCTATAGATAGATTAAGCACCAGTACTCCAAAGTACCTTGATGAACTCCTGTTCAGCTTGGGGGAATGGAACATTTGATTGGCTATAACAGACAACGACAACGACAGCATCATACCATAATACAACCACATTTTTTTGCGATCTTATAAAGAATTGGTCTTAATTGTTCATTCATGTAGTTCTTGCTGAAATGTTCATAATTAATTAAAATGAATTGAAATAATTGAATTGCAATCTTCATTTGTATAAAAGTATGCATTTTAAAGCCATGATAGACACCACATTATACGATCCAGAAATCTCTCTGGTGCATTTTTCTATTCCCTGGGCGCATTTCCCTTCCCTGCCACAATTTCTTTGCGGGAAAAATGCGCCCGGGAGATATATTTCAAATAAACGGAAATCACTGAAGCGATTAGGCAAAAATATTATGTTAAAAATATGCTAAAAACATTTATGATCCACACGACGAGTATAGACATCCTATTGAATGCATTAAAGAGGTTTAATTCACCTTTATTTATGTAGATCTTACTGTTCTTTCCATCGGGTTTGCCGACGACAAAACGTTTATAATCAGATATGATTTTTCGTACATATATCATGTTCATTCTAATAAACAATAAATGTCATTGATAATATATAAAATAAGTCATATTACCATTTTTTGGCCGTTTATTCAGAGCAAAGTCCCCGGTGGCATTTTCCCTCCCGCCGCCCCCCCCCCCCGCCCCCCGGGCGCATTTTAGTGTCACCCCTATATTTTCATAAATTAACATAATAAGTCATGCGCTCGAGATAATTAGTCTAGCGCACGACATAATTAGTCGTGCACACGACATAATAAGTCTTGCACACGACATAATAAGTCGAAAGCACGACATAATAAGTCGTGCACTCAGCATAATAAGTCGTGTGCTCGACATAATAAGTCTAGATCACGATCTAATAAGTCGAGATCAGGACATAATAAGTCGTGTGCTCGACATAATAAGTCTATATCACGATCTAATAGGTCGAGATCACGACATAATAAGTCGTGTGCACGACATTATAAGTCATGCACTCGAGATAACAAGTCGTGCGCACACGTTTTGATTCAAACGCTGCTGATGAGAGGTTACTCCTTGAAATATCGATGTACAGCATATTAATCGTTTAATATCCGTTTTTTGTGTTGTATTAAGTAGTTGATCAGTAAGTTTTGTTGATTCCAGTAGTGACAGTTATTTTTTATAATTTTTAGGCTGATACATGGTTGTTAAAAGAACAAGAAACCAGTTGCCAGTTTATAAAAAAAAACTATAATTCTATGTTTGAGTTGTCATATGATTACTTTCGTGTACAAAAATGTATATTATGTTATTTAAGACACGCCGGAAAAAATTGTATTAAAAAGGAAAGAATATGGAATATGTGCAAGATAGACACAATCCACATATTGAAATGATTTTGATAAATATACAATGCAAAATTTCACTGCATGTGAAGCGCTTTTCTGGATTAACCTTCATCAGACATGCTAGAAGTAAAAAACTTAGAAAACTGGTAGAACACACAGCGCATTTAAGGCAGAACATGACTGTATTTGGCCATAAAACTCTTTGCGTCAACCAGATGTGAAATAAGACCCCTCAAGATCAATTAAATAATATATGTGAAATTTACAGATAATTGTGTTATATTAATATGGGCCGAAATATCTTAGGGACGAAAGGGACGAAATCCTGGGCCGAAAGTTTCAACTCAAAAGTTCTGGGGCAAGCCGGGATCACAGCTTCAAAATTTTTATCTAAAAACGATTGCCATATTACATTCTAACGTAATATTGCCGTGCAAACAATGTATTTAGTATACAAATAATATGATTAGCATAAATTGTCACCAGGTAGGCTCGGACTCGCAAATTTGAACAATAAATTCTCATTTTTTTCAAAATTGTATGTGCAATAGATCAAGGCACGGCAATATTTCGTGAGAATATAATATGACAATCGTTTTAAGATAAAAATTTTAAAGCTATGACCCCGGCTTGCCCCAGAACTTTTGAATCGAAACTTTTGTCCCAGGATTTCGCCCCTTTCGTCCCTAAGTCATTTCGGCCCATGTCAATATAACTCAAATACCTATAACTTTCACATAAATTACTTCATTGATTTTGATGAGTTATATTTTACATCTGGTTGAGGGAAATAGTTTTATGGCCGAATAAAGTCATATTCTTCCTTAAATGCGCTGTGCAATAGATTTGATATAACAAAAACAGAAGCCAAAAATATTACAACAATGACCAAACCGAAATTTATTATTTTTTTTAAGAAATAGCCAAATGTTGTCAAATTTTGGAAATATGTAAACGTGTCTTTCCAACACATATTCCAGTACTCGAAATGTATACCACAATGGTTCTGACCTGGACAGACATTTCAAAAATTCTGGCGGATTAAGCCAGGTTTTTTGGCGCGCCCAGCATTCCTCTTTCATTTCGATCTTAAGGTCAGGTAGTAACACAAAGCACAACAAGGTCGTGAAGACATAAAACTATGATATTGAAGTGATCATCTCATGCAGTAAAACACTCAGTCAATCACTAATCAAAACAACCACTAACCAATACATTTAACACAATGTTGATTTTTTCCACCAGTGATTGATAACAGAGGAAGGTCTTTTACCTAAGACATGTGATTTTTCTTTTCGTTTTTGGTTTTTCGTTTTTCAAGATTTATATAATTACAGTTAACATATATGTAAACATACATATGAAAACCATTTTCCTTTTCGTTTTTCATTTTACTTTTCGTCATTCATTTTCCTATTCAACATAAACAAAAAATAGAATATGAAAATGAATAACCGAAAGGAAAGTGGGTCATTTTCCTATTCAAAATCGAAAAGGAAAATGAATGACGAAAAAGAAAATGAATAACAAAAAGGAATATATGTCATTTTCCTATTCAAAATCGAAAAGGAAAATGAATGACGAAAAAGAAAATCAATAACGAAAAGGAATATATGTCATTTTCCTATTCAAAATCGAAAAGAAAATGAAGGACGAAAAGGAAAATGAATAGCGAAAAGGAAAATTGGTCATTTTCCTATTCTAAATCTAAAAGTAAAACAAGAGGCTCCCAGGAGCCTGAATCGCTCACCTGGTCTTGATGTCAACCCTATGAAGAACTTTGTAGAGCTAAATAAGCTATCATCTATCTCAACTTACACTTTTTGATTTACAGGCCAAAGACAGTAGTCTGACCCCCATGGTCTATTTTTAGTAACAGCAGCAATGTTTTTTGACGAATCAAAAATCGAAACACAAGTTTGGTGCAGGACACCCTAAGGATCATTCATCCTAAGTTTCATTAAATTCTGTCCGATAGTTTCAGAGTAGAAGATTTTAGAACAATTGTTAACAGACGACGACAGACAACGACGGGCGCCAAGTGATGGCAATAGCTCACATGGACCTTCCGTCCAGGTGAGCTTAAAAGACATTTAAATAAGAAGTTGCAAAGAAAACTTTCTGACATTTTGTTATCCTGTAGCCTGTCTTCATATTGTACTGTAACTCTATCCACTTTCACAAAGATTTTCCTAAAAAATTAACTGCATATTAAAAATCTGGCCAAAAAAATGAAAATCTAGCAAATAACTAAAAAAAAATCATACAAACATATATCATTTAATGATCAAGCTGTCTAAAAGATATTGTCTCTCCTCTTTGAGGAAGGAATAAATCAGTTGATTGATGTTTTCATATGATCGTTTGACCTGTTTTTCAATCATCTGTTTAAAGTCTTCTTTCACTCCTTTGTTGACACCTCGTGTTACTGTTCTTTGTCTGAAAAAGACAAAATAAATCAAAACATTTAAATTTAAGAAGAAACTAAAAATTGTTTCTTGATTTGAATTTTGCGAGGGAGAGTTGGCATAATAAAGCCTGGTTTAAGCCGCTATTTTTCTTTAAATGCCTTGACAAGTCAGTACCATTGCTATCTTTTATGGTTTTGGTCTGTTTCTCTTTTTTTAATTGAACATACTACATGTAGTATGAAATGGACCATTTCAGTTTGGTTATTATATCATGACCTTAGTTTCATTTTATACATGTTATACCTATTGTGCTCTTTTTACTAAATATCACTATGGTCATGCAACTTTTGGCTTGAACATCTCTGATGAGTCTATATAGTATATAAGAATCAATAATAGCATGGTTAAATATTTTTTTGCAAGAATTCTAATATCAACCCCTCAGAATTTAGAGAACATCGGTTTGAAAAAATTGACTTGTTTTATTTATTCTGACCCTCATTAATGTAATCGTTGTGCCAGTCTTTTTTCTGTGGATGTTGCATATCAAATACATGTCTCAAAGGAGCTTGATTAATAGTTGCTGAGATAACTGCAACAGAGTTTTTTCCAGCCCAATAGCTGCTTGCCTTTTTTTGTGAAATCAGCTTAAAAATATCCTAAAAATATTGTTTTAAGGGAAACCAAGATCATTGGTGCACAAGAAAATGAATGATTCATATTATTTAAGTTCTGGAACAGTTCTAGGTTATTAAGTACTTACTGAGCTAAAGCTTTTGTACTGATGGGTAAAATGTCCAGATTAACTTTTCCACCTTCTACAGACTTCAGTAATGAAAATTCTTCCAGTATGTCAATATCTGAATTAACTGTTAAGGGTAATATAAAAGATTTGGCAGTTTAAATAGTGAAAAAAATGGCTGGACTATGAATACTCTGAAATGCTCATGATCAAAAAATGCTATCCTTTGATTTCAAAGAAAAGTTATTTTCCCTCAGTGATACTTGGGAAGCGATGATATTTCTTTCTGTATGCTTTGTTATACAATGTAGTTCCTTCTTCTAAAGTTTTATTAAATCCATTGGGCAATTTAGGTTTAAGATATGTTGAAAGACAGAAAGGCAGACAGCTAAATTCTTTTAAAATACCAACTTTTCAAAGTTCAGTTCACCCTTTAGAAACCTCACCATTCCATTAAAAAGGATACTAATTACATAGTTGAAAAATATTGTGTATGTCAAACTGCCATGGGACTTAATTTTCGTGATGGCATGTTGAAACAAACTCTCATTCTTTGGCCAATCATATTGGAGTAAAATGATCAGGTGACCAATGGATGCATCATCACATTTGGAAGAGAATACTTTTTCCTGAAAATAGAAGAAACTTCTAGAATCAAATTAAGGATGCTCACTGGTCTTGTTTTGGTATTTCTGTCATTTTTTCGGAATCCTCTGGATTTTACCATCAAAATAGGGTTAAAATTTTGCCCACAAACCCCCCATTTTCTTGTTATTAATGTCTTTTGTTATTAATGTCTTTAACATGTCAGAAAGAGGTTATAGACAAAGTTTTATCAAATCCTATTTATTCTGCCATGGGTTTTAACAGGGAAATTGTGCTAATGCTAAACCTATATGAAAAAGTCAGAGAAAACCTTTTCCTGCCAAAACTTTAACATCAATTATCTTGAAAACAAGGTCACGAACCTATCATTTTTTTTTTGTTTATTTTATACCTTTTACTAACTTTTCATTTAAGGCATCAAATTTGAAACCTATTTATTTTCAATAATAGTAGCAAACATCCTTAAACATCAAATTTAATACTAACAATCAATGAAAATTGATGCACAACAATTTAAGAACTTTCACGATATAAGATTATATAAATTTTAACAAGGAATTGTAATAAGTTGTGCTAAGATACCCCCAAATCAACCATATAGAAAACAAATAGTAGATGTAGTAGATACCCTTCTAACCTCAAAAAGGAAGTCACAACTAACCAGAAGTTGGCTCTGAAAACAGGAAGTAGATGTGCGACTGAAATGGAAAGGAGAGGCACAGTACAAATCATCATGATTAAGTCGTGCACCAGATTTGAAATCAATTCCTTTAGTATAAACTGAGAAAATGTGTTACATGCTTTTGTGATGGAAAGACAGACAGACAGAGGGACAAACAGACAAGGTTATTGCATTATGCCCCCTCTTTTACAATAATGATAAAAAATACACACATGAAAACTGCAAAAGTCATTATTAACCACTTCAACACAAAACTGATATGTCATAAAACAACATTTTACCTTCAAAGATGATATTAAAAGTTGTATACAGTATGGAACAATTTCTGTTTCATTGCACAAGGTCAACACTAGGTGGCGCTGACAACTGTCTGGTACATCTATCTGTGATTGCTCAGTTACTGTGAACTGGTTACTGTCTTTGAAGCCTGATATTGTATCAAGGACCAGTTCGCATACTTTCTATAAAAGCAAAGAAGCTTGTAAATTTTTTTTTTAAAAAGCTGATATTAACAGCTAGAATAATTGGTACCACAATTCCCAAAAAATCAGTTAGATGAATTTTAAATCAGGAATGTGCAATGACTTTTCGTCGAAAAATTGTGTAAAAATTTCCTGAAAATTCATGAAGTAGTTTATTTAGAGTAAATTGAAAATAAGAAATGGGTGCCATATGGTGTAACACACATACATAAAAACCTAGTAATGTTTTGATTGTCCTCCGTTTTCCTGAATTTGTCTCTAGACTTTTTTTATTTAAATTTCATTTTTTTCTTACAAAGGATTCATTTGATTCCCCTCAAAAAGACATTACATAGGATTTTCAATTTTCTTATTTTCACATGTTGCTGCAATATAAAATGAACATTATGTGTTTTGTTGGTTCTCCATGAATAATAATTAACCCACAGTATTTTATTATCATCTATGATGTTTCTGACAATTAATTACAGTAACTTACATTGTATTTTCCTAAACAGTGGTAACAGCAAGCCATTTGTAGGTTACTCCTTATCTGAAACAGAAAATAAATAGATGTACAACATCATGTACATAATAAGAGGTTTGGGTGTGGTCTAGATTACTGTAAATGTGTGAGGTATTCATTTGAGGTCTTCTTTGACGAGTCATTATCGATCACCATAAGTCCTTTAAGAATGATATGTGATGTGTTTGATATGCAATGTGTTTGAAAGTTAAATTTTGACATTGTTGTTTTTTTTTCACTTGTTAAACTTTCACAGTTCTGACAATTTTACACGAGCTTGAAAGACTTGCTTATAAGTAACAAAGAGTTAATTACAAGACAAATGACATAATTTTACATGTATTAAGTATTTTGTACTTGACAATTTAATCCCTCAATAACACCAGGATAAAGCGTTATCAAATTAAATTGCTATATCACATATTTTCAGTAAGGCATCCTTCCCATTATTAAATTAGTTAAATACTGAATAGACAATGCAAAATCAGATATCCTTGGTTATCAGGTAAAATCACAAAATCTTGAAAATAAGAATGTTTACACAAGAGGCTCCCAGGAGCCTGAATCGCTCACCTGACATATGTGCTGAAGTAAAGGTTATTAGGCAAAATCTATTTGACATTGAAAGGGTCATAAGCTTATTAAGGGGGTCATCTGACAATATGGTGAATCTTAAGGTGCTGATCACTTTTGTTCTCAATCAAAATATAAAAATCTGTCACCCTTTTGAGTAATTAGCAAAAAAATGCAGTTTAACCCAATGTTCTTTTTTTAGCCACAGCGGCCATGTTTTACAACCAATCAAAAATCCCCACACCTAATGATAATAAACAACAATACCAAGTTTGGTTTCAATTGGGGCTTTAAGTGTCAGAGGAGTTAATGTTTTCAATGTAATGAGGAAATGCTTTTTAAATGCTCACTTTTGACGATCTAAGGGCAATAACTCCTCAAAGGAAAGGTCCTACAACGTTGACCCTGATACATATTTTGTAGATCATGATGCGCTTTACAATATGCAATTTAAATTTCTCAAATATCTAGTATAGTTTTCAAGATATTGAGCTAAACAGGTGCAAAATTTGCAAAAAATCCACAAAAAGGGCAATAACTCCTACATGGGTTGTTGGATTTTCTTCAAAATTTCAGGGTAGGTAGATCTTGAGGTGCTGATCACTTTTATGAACAACCATACCAAGTTTGGTTGCAATTGGACTTATGGTGTCAGAGGAGTTAACGTTTTAAAAAGTTTATGGACGACGGACGGACGACGGACGCCAAGTGATGACAATAGCTCACCTGACCCTTCGGGTCAGGTGAGCTAATAACTTGTTGTGGAACACACTATGGAAGATTCACATACCAAAAATCATTTCAAAGAAGAACAAAAATACTGAAAACTGAAATTTCTGTGAATTTTCAGTTCAAAGGGCAATAACTCCTTTCAAAAATTGCAGACAGGATATATGCTAGCTTACATGCCAAAAATCAGTTCCTTATCTACAATCATTTTGGAAAAAAAAGTGTGGAAGGCTGAGTTGTGAAAGACAGAAAGATGGAAGGACAGACAGACAAATTGACAGTGCCCAAAACTAGAGTCACTATCAGCTGGTAGGGGACTAATTTTACACCAACCTTCATTTTGTCTTTCATAGTAGAGGAGAAACTATGTAGGTGTTCTACTGCTTCATTATAGGCACCCTGTAATAGAAAGAATTTAAAATGAGTAATATAATGTCATATAACAGTGTTTCAGCCAGGATTTGAAAAGGGCAGGGATTAATATGTAAAAAGGGCACACTCACGCATTGCCTTCATCTTTCAAAAGGGCATACATATATATGAAGCTAATAACAATCAAATACAACACACATTCTTTTTAACAAACAATCATTTAAGGGGGGCCTCTTGTTTCTATAACAAGACTGTAGGTTTTTCATTACATTCATAGTAGATGAGTTAGTGCTAAAAAGCTTGAATATCAGCCCAAGAAAAAAATAAGAAAACCATTTCATTTTTATTGAATTTGCTGGTAAAATCCAGAAATTTAGTTTTATTCCGGTCAGAGTTCATTTTTAGTTTTTAACTTCCCCTTCCTGTCATTATTTGTAAACAAAAATATACAATGGAGCATTTTAAAAATCCATCAAAATTGTTTCTATTTTTCAATAAAGGCGCACCTTTAATGTTAATTTTGATAAAAAATATCCAGGTTCAGATTCCGATTTGTGAACAAAAATCTGTGAGCTAATGCTCACTAGTGAAACCCCGGCTCTCCAAACTATGCTATGCATACAAGTTTAAATACTCGGTAAACAGGAATTAATAGACCTAGGAACATAAAATTGCTATACACCATATGGGACTATAGGATAAAGCTATATGCAAATTATCAGACCTCTATCTCTTGTAGTTGCTAAGAAAACTTTGAGGAAAATTTTGCATTTATGTCCACTATGTGCAAAAATCAAAGTATTCGGTAAACAGGAAGTAGTTGACCTAGGAGCATGAAATCAGTATACAACATATGGTACTATAGGAGAAAGCTATATGCAAAATATAAGACTTCTATCTCTAGTAGTTGCTGAGAAAACTGTAACGAATATTTTCTAATGTATGTACACCATGTGTAAAAACCTAAGTATTGGGTAAACAGGAAGTAGTTGACATGGGAGCATAGTATCGGTTTACACCATATGGTACTATAGGAGAAAGCTATATGCAAAATATCAGACCTCTGCATTATGTAGTTGCTGAGAAAACTGTGACGGAAATTATGTTACGGAAGGAGGGACGAACGGACAGATGGACAAGGGTAAAACAGTATACCGCCCCTCTTCTTGGAAGCGGGGGTTTAATTATCATTTCCCTGGCCGTTTACTCTGCAATCGAACAACTTACCTTAATTGATTAATCAAAATAAATATCTTAATTAATTGACTAGAGAACACACGTTTATCTAATTTATTAATTGGCTTGGGGTTGTAAATATGTGACTCAATTATCCCAGGTGGCTTTATTCAATACACAATGTTTGTTGATTGAAAAAGGCAAATGTATGATAAAAAAGGGCAGGGGGTGAAAATTTGCAGGTATCCTGAAAAAGGCAATCGGACAGAGGCTAAAGGCAGGCTGGCGGAGCGCCCTCTGAAAACAGCCTAGCTGGAACACTGTAATTGGAATCAAGAATACCTTACTCTAGATGTATATTACTATCGAAACTTTAAAGCAAAAAAGATTTCTCCACTTTGTAATTCTATATTTTAGAACTCTTGATTGTTAACTGCTGAGAAAGTTTTAATTCTCTGAGGTTGTCCCACCCTGCCATCTAAACTTTTGCATTGAAGAATATAACATTTGTTTCCCTCAAAATGTAAAAAGAAGGCAAGGAAACGACCAGAAAAATAAAACATTCTAATTATTTTTTTTATCACATGACTGTAAAAGCCTATAAAATTATTTGAAATTTTTCAAAAAACATAATAACTTGTTACCTGAAATAGCAGCATATCTGTCTGGAAATGTGACATCCATGTCCATGTCTCCAGCTTCCAGGCTTTACATAATACCTGAAATTCTACAAAATCCAGAAAATTTTAATATGTTAAACACTCTTTTAAGGCTGGGATGTCACATTGTTCAGATCCCAATACTATTTTTTTCTTGAATGAATGAATGTAAGAAATTAATGAAGCATGGCAAAGCATACTATCTAGCACAATGTATAGACTTCCAACTATTAACAAATATCTATTAACATGTTATATGTCAAAATTACTCTGGTGAGATGCTCAGTCATAAATTGTACAGTTAGTTAGTTAGTTAGTTTTTGCTTTACTCCCAAGCAGCAAAGATTTCTATCAATTACATCTGTATTAATTTTAAGTTTTGTGTTTCAGAGAAGATTTTTGTGAAAAATAATAGTGAAATACTATAAAATAAAAGAATAAGAATGTTTGAAATTGAAAAAAATGCCCACCTTGACTTCCTTCATAGTCTTAAAAGTATTGAAATTTGAACTGATGTTTTTTTGCATGCTAAGAAAATACAACTGACTTTATGGTTATTTCAACTTAAGTTTTTATGCATACCTCTTTGTAGCTCAGCTGTTGAGTATAACAGTTCATAGCATTTAAAGGCAGTAGTAAAGCACTGGATGACTGTCATGGACTGGTGAAAGCATGGTGGTGATAAAATGGGTGGTGCTATGGTGGATTTCAACTTCTTAGATCTGTAAAATAAAACTTGGGTTAATTAATTATGTTATGCAAAATGGGATATTTTCCTGTGGTTTCATGTATTCTTTTCTGAATGAGGAAGGTATTTTTTTTATTTTATGAAAAATCAATGAAAAGGGACAATAAGGGACAATTAGAACAGTTAAAGCAATGGCCTAAGAAGCTAAATATTTTTGTGAATAAACATGTATCAATAATCTGAAAAATATGCAAGAATTAAAAAAAGTTTCAAAAAAGACTTCCCTTTTACAGTCATGACAGTAAAAGTAAATTGGGAGTCCCTCTAAAATGCATTCAAGTGTTATCTGAAATACTACTTTGTCAGAACCTCAACCACTTTGATGTAAAATCTTCTATCATTAAAGTTAAGAAATTGTCTTTGTTAATCTCAAAGTTGTCAAATTCTGAGGGTTCTTCCTATCATAAACATAAATTCATCTTAAGTTCCATTTCAGCATGTTTTGTTATGCATTTTCAAACTTTTGGCTAGATTGCCTTTGATAAGTTACTCTAGAAATGGCGTCAATCAAATGTGGATTCTCAAAAATTCTAAAGAACTGATGGAAAATCTCCATTCTAAGTCATTTTCATCATGCAATAGCATTAAAACGTTTGATTTCTCTACATTGTATACTTCAATTCCACATTCACAACTAAAATCTCGTTTGGCACAGCTGATTAAACGTTGCTTTATCAAAAAGAATGGAAAACGCAGGTACAAGTATTTGGTAGTCGGTTATAAAAAGACTTACTTTGTCATCCAAGAGTCTAGCAAGAAAAACAAATTTACAGAAGATCAAATAATAGAAATGCTCAACTTTCTAATCGACAACATATTTGTTCAGTTTGGTGGACGTGTTTTCCAGCAAACAATAGGTATCCCAATGGGCACAAATTGTGCACCGTTGCTTGCCGATTTGTTTCTTCATTCATATGAAGCGGACTTCTTACAATCACTTCTAGACAAAAAGGACCGCAAACTTGCTTTATCCTTCAATCTCACATTTCGTTATATTGATGATGTCCTTTCACTAAACAATCCTCAATTTGGTGACTATTTACATCTCATATATCCGAAGGAACTTGAGATAAAGGACACTACAGATTCTAGGAGGTCCGCTTCATATCTGGATCTATTTCTCGAAATTGACACACAAGGAAGGCTTTGTACAAAGCTCTATGACAAACGTGAGGACTTCAACTTTCCAATAGTTAACTTTCCCTTTCTGTGTAGCAACATTCCGTCCGCTCCAGCATATGGAGTTTACGTATCACAATTGATTCGCTATTCCAGAGCATGTGGGGAGTACAACGACTTCCTTGATAGAGCCACACGGCTGACAAGCAAATTGTTAACACAGGGGTACGTTGCTCCCAGGTTGTTGTCATCACTCAAGAAATTTTACGGACGACATCATGTGCTTGTATACAAATACGGGATTTCTATCTCTCAGATGAGCACAGATGTTGGTTTGACATAATGTTTTGTAATGTCATCCTTTCCGGATTTGACCAACACTTAATCGATCTTTGGCAACGTGACGGGTGTGCTATAGCAAACTGCTTACTCTTCCGGAGCACCTGAGTTCACTCTCGTTTCGACTTGAGTTCGCGTTGCTGAATGCGGTTTTGTTGTTATGTTTGTGTGTGTTTTATGTTGTTATGTGGTTTGTTTTGTTGTGATGATTTTTTTGTCTGCCGGTTTTGTCTTTGTCTTTACGGTTTTATGATACTGATTACCCCTTTGGTACACCTTTGCTTCTTTCTTGGATTGACAAAATTTGTGTCAGTCATTACAACATTAAATGCTTCAAACTGATTGACTTACAGTGATGGTTCATCAGACAAATCCAACTTTAGACCTTCCACCATAACCAGAGGTTCAGATGAGGATAAGCTTCCTAAAATAAACATATTTGTTACTCCTATAATATAAGAGGTCTCATACTTCAACCTCTTATTTCCTAACACTATTTTTCAATGCACAAATTCTGACCTGATTTTGCTTGGAACATTTTAAGTCACTTTGCATAATTTCCCAAGTGTATTTTCACGTACTTAAGGTTCTTTTGTATTGATAAATTTACTATTTCTTCTGGTTTATGCTGTGGAGCACAATAGTATAATAGCTACCTATAAAAGAGTCAGGATCCACACTTGATACGTATGAATACAGACTTTCCAAGAAAACCACAACTGTTGTGTAGAGGACTTGTTTCGTGCTGTGGACATTTTTCATCTGTTGTGATCTATGATGTAAACTTAAGACCTGCTGACACTGTATATCTCTGTAAATAGTCAAACATTAATACATGACTTCTTGAACTCCAAAATGGGAGGTATGGCAAAATCAAACTTGGTTTAACCAAAGATTTATTTTAATGGCTGTTCCAAATAAGGACTTATTGGTATTTAATTTCTCTGATATGTACCGTATAGCGGGTACTGTGGTTTCATTATTATTCATGGGGTATCAATATTCGTGGTTTTCGTGGGTAGCCTTGAACCACGAAATTTGATATCCCACGAAAAGGAAATTTTACATTGGTGTGTATGCTGCAGACTCAAGAACCGCGAATTAAAGAATCCACGAACTAATACTTTTTCCCTAAACCACGATAATAAATGAATCCAAAGTAATTTTCCCAGCGTGCAAATTTCACATTTTACACCAAATGTCAATGTTAATATATACGCGGACATTTTTTTCACAATTTAATAATATTCCTAATGCTAATTTATGTTTATTCTATTTAATGCGCGTTCTAAATTTTGCTTTAGAATTATGGTCGTGAATATAGCGAAAATTAGAACCTCACAAAAATTTCCCGCTATACGGTAATTATATTTTATTTCTCCTATTTTACATAAATGTTTGTGTTGGTGTTTTAAACCCTTTATCAATGCACCTTGGCCATGTAGGACAGTCAGATTTACTGGTGGAGGAAAACGGAGAACCCAGAGAATGCATTGTACCATAATGCTTGGGCAGGTAACTGACAAACTTTATCACATAAAAGTGGGGAAGTCCTGTTTTTGTTAATTAAAAGTAGGACTCCAACACCACTTGAGAGGTGATCAGCTAGTGATCAATAGTAATCGACAATGTGGTATTTAAACCAGTTCCTTAGACCATTTGGCCACCAAGGCTCCTTTTTCACATTTAAGGATTGATCATCCTTGTTAGGTAATTTGGTTAATCTTCACATACTTCATATTTCATACTAGTAAAATATCTTTTATGATTAAATAAAGAGGTGCGGCATGTCAAAAAGCTTTATGGTATATAATAATGCTTCAAGTTGTTTATGTATGTGATTTCCAGCTTATTTACCTAGACTGTAAAAAGAAGGCTTTATCCAGGTCCCAGTTTAGATGGTCCCCGATCTGAGACACCAGTTTCTGTAAGTTCTCCCATGGGTCTGTTATCTGACATTCTTTATCCAGCAGGCCAGAAATTGATATCCTTCTATTTGTTTTTGTAGGAGACAACAATTCTACAATAAAAACAATCACTCTTGCAAAAATTACTGTTGCTCTGGCAAAAGTAACTATAACAAAGTGTTCATTTTGAAAAGGGCAAACATTTTCCTCAGATT
Source organism: Arcuatula senhousia (assembly GCA_963971305.1). Taxonomy (NCBI): domain Eukaryota; kingdom Metazoa; phylum Mollusca; class Bivalvia; order Mytilida; family Mytilidae; genus Arcuatula; species Arcuatula senhousia. The sequence goes on along the minus strand of OZ020314.1, from coordinate 31,200,395 downwards.
CATTTAAGGCCATTTTAAATAATATCATAGATTCTCACCCCTGCCCCCCCAATTTTTCAACCCCTTACAAAATAATTCTATTTTAATTTTTTGGGAAACTTTAATAAATTTTCGTTAATTTTCTTTGAAATGGCAGAATGTTTTTTCAAAATGGATAAAAAATAAAAAATAAAATTCAATCACCCATCCACCCCATATTTTCGAGAAATTTGAATGAGAATCTAGGAACTATTTTATTATGGCCTAACCATAGATCGTCAGCTTAAATGGGAATATACAATCAGTATAAAGTACAATTCTAAGCACCAATTTCATTTACATAAAATATGAGAAAAGATATTGGTCTTATTTTCACAAATATATCAATGATGCAAAATTTGTAAAAATTTACCTTTTTTCAAGATGTTTACGTAAATTTAGAAGTGGGAACTGATCAAAGATATAAAATTTGTAAGTAAGATTCCATTAGCTCATCAAAATAGTGCTAACCAATGAAATCACATGTAACATACAGCTATGGGATTAAATAGTGTTAACTGGTACCTGGAGTGTTTGGTGAACCAGCAGGAGAGACTGGTGTCTGTGTTATGTACATGACATAGAACTCCACTGCTAACTGTAACCAGTTATAAAACTGTGAATCTGGTAACTCAAATTTCTTCTTCTTGTGTAGAACTAGGGGTAACACATCACACACTGTAATGTAAGATAGATGGCAAAACCATTCAAACAACCATATAACACAGAGAATGATAAGTTAAATTTGTATGTTTTCTATTTTTATTATTTCAATCATGATGAGTATTGGTATTCATTCCTTATTCAGTATTGAAGGTGTTTTCTAGGACAATAAAGGATTGTTATGCTTATTAAAGTTGCCAATAGACAACTTATGATGTACCGGTATATGTTGTGCACAAGTTGCAATATTTGATAAATTGTACAAGTTAAGACGAAATATGACATGGTTGTCTCTCATCAAGTCCATGTAATCCCAAAGAAGACATATTAGTATTAGACTTCACACTTTTTGTTGAAATTCTGCATGTCAATTTAAAGAAATATTCACCTAAATGATTAATAAATAGTTTTATTGAAGTGCTAAACAAAAGCATTTAAAGTGCTGTTGCTGAATTCAAGACATTAAAGTCTGGGAACTGATATTGCCATTATTATGCAATGGAAGTGCTTAAAACTTGTTGTATATATAGACTTGATTGTGAACTTCATGATACACCTTTTCCTTAATATTTAATTCTCATTTATGATTACAAAAAAATGTCTAATAATGTAGAGGGCATTTAATATTTTTCTTAACTTGAATAATTCATCTGTACATGTTGCAACTTGTACACGATATATATTTTTTTTTTTATTTTAAGGCAATTTAGTTATTGCAATATTTTCCACCTACCCCGGACACACAAAAAATTAAAAGACATCAATATTAGGTTATAATATTAAAATGATAAAAGTGTTTTTAAATAAAAGAAATCGTGAAAATACGAATACAAAAAATAATATCATCTTTTGTAGAAAAATGCAAAATTTTCTCTCACAAAAAAAACGTGCTTATAAATGATAAGAATTCCCTGTGCCAAAATCACTAAGCAAAACTTTTTCATTCTATTTAAAATATAATTTGTCACCAAGTGATCTTGTAAATACAGAGTGCCATTGTTCTTAAAATGAATTTGCTGGACCTTATTCTTTAACTATATTTTCTAGGATTGGCAGCAAAATATTTCCTTTCTTTATATTAACAAATACAAACAGCTCACCAAGTAATTTTCTGTAACAATTTACTGGAGTTTTCAGTTTGGCATCCCACTCTGCCTTTAATAATGTTCCAACTAGTTTCAACTACAACAGAAAGGAGAGTTTACCAGTCAAATCATTTTCATATAATATTCACAATATGTTCTTATAATTAAAGTTTGTTTTTGCCTACAAAAACGATGTCTCCCCCCCCCCCCCCCCCGTTTCCCCAAAAAGTTCCAAGTTCAAAAGGCCCTTACTCCCAAAAAAATCTGATGATCAAAATTTCCTGGTAATATGGACAACTACATATGGTGTCCTTCCTATATACCAAGTTTCGTTGAATTCAGTTCAGTAGTTTCAGAGGAGTTGCGCTGACAAGACTATAAATGAGGATTTTCAGCAAATTTTAAGTTCAAAGGGCCATAACTTCCACAAAAATTTGAGGATCAAAATTTCCTGGTAATATGCAACACTACATATGGTGTCCTTCCTATATACCAAGTTTCGTTGAATTCGGTTCAGTAGTTTCAGAGGAGTTACGCTGACAAGATGATAAATGAGGATTTTCAGCAAATTTCTAAGTTCAAAGGGCCATAACTCCCACAAAAATTTGAGGATCAAAATCTCCTGGTAATATGGACAACTACATATGATGTCCTTCCTATATACCAAGTTTCGTTGAATTCGGTTCAGTAGTTTCAGAGGAGTTGCGCTGACAAACTTTGTGACGGACAGACGGACATGACAAAAACAATATGTCTCCCCACAAAAGTGGTGGGGAGACATAATTCATATTAGGTTAAAACAAGATCTAAAGAAAGCAAAAGTTTTAGAGCCAAACTAATTGGTGTTGTGTAAATATGGTAAATAGTTAACAGAATTAATAGAGGTGAATGCCCTTTTAATGCAGGCCATGGTGGCTCAGTGAAAATAATTTATTCAAATTGATCAAACATAGTATTTGCTTATATCATGGTAAAAAGATGTATATTGTATTTAATTCCACCTTATATAATAATGCTGTGTTTTGATTGGCCAACAAACATAGTGGTTTTCTGCATATTCAGTATATTTGGAATTAATTTTAGTTGTTGTTAGATTTATTAACTGCCAATTTATTGCTGTGGCATTTTAAGTGCTGTAGTATTTTAATGAAATACAAAGGTAATTGCAGAAAGTCCCTTTTCTAAAAACAAATTACTCAAAGTAATATTGTGACATCACACATGTTGCTCTAGATCTACTACTTCGCATGATACACATTCCTTTAGAAAGAATTATTATTATCTTTTTGTTTTGATAGAAAGGATATTCGGTTCAATTAAAGAACTAAACAATACTTGTGAGTGGTATTTGCCAAAAATACTTCTTTCAAGGCCAATAATTTCACTTGCCACATAGCTCGTAAAATTTTCAACCAGCCTCTCAAGTAGTATTTTTGGACAAATACTACTCACAAGCACCTTAAAGTTCTTTATTAATCTTGTTCTCTGATTAATGACTAAAATGGCAGTCTTCCAAGGACAACAACCCGCCTGCATTGGAAAACAGAATGTACCAGTAAATGAGTTACAATCATTAATCATTAATTTGTTTAGCACCATATATTACTTCAGGAGGAAGTTAAATACCAAATATCAAGAGGCTGTGACATAAACTCACCTAGAAAACAGTAAAAGAATTTTTTGTGACAATGCAGGACCATGGACAAAAGGAGCAGGATAATGCAAGACTTCAGATAGTGCCTAAGTGTGATTTTGCAAAATAATGCAGGAACTTAAAAATTAGTTTGCTATGCTGGTTACTGGTTAATTGTACTGCATATATCTATGTTATTTTGAACAATTTGAATGTCCCTTTAGTACTTTGTTGTATCATCTGGTCATTGCTCTTTTTTAAACAGTACTTCTTTGCGTCTTTAATGATACCTACCCCATGTTCATTGACTAGTAATGTGAATTTTTTCACGGCCTCCTTCCACCATACCTACCCCATGTTCATTGACCAGTGATGTGAACTTTTCATGGCCTCCTTCCACCATACCTACCCCATGTTCATTGACAAGTGATGTGAACTTTTTCATGACCTTCTTCCACCATACCTACCCCATGTTCATTGACCAGTGACGTGAACTTTTTCATGACCTTCTTCCATTATACCTACCCCATGTTCATTGACCAGTGATGTGAACTTTTCATGGCCTCCTTCCACCATACCTACCCCATGTTCATTGACCAGTGATGTGAACTTTTTCATGACCTTCTTCCACCATACCTACCCCATGTTCATTGACCAGTGACGTGAACTTTTTCATGACCTTCTTCCATTATACCTACCCCATGTTCATTGACCAGTGATGTGAACTTTTTCATGACCTTCTTCCACCATACCTACCCCATGTTCATTGACCAGTGATGTGAACTTTTCATGGCCTCCTTCCACCATACCTACCCCATGTTCATTGACAAGTGACGTGAACTTTTTCATGACCTTCTTCCACCATACCTACCCCATGTTCATTAACCAGTGATGTGAACTTTTTCATGGCCTTCTTCCATCATACCTACCCCATGTTCATTGACCAGTGATGTGAACTTTTTCATGACCTTCTTCCACCATACCTACCCCATGTTCATTGACCAGTGATGTGAACTTTTTCATGACCTTCTTCCATCATACCTACCCCATGTTCATTGACCAGTGATGTGAATTTTTACATGGCCTTCTTCCACCATACCTACCCCATGTTCATTGACTAGTGATGTGAATTTTTTCATGACCTTCTTCCACCATACCTACCCCATGTTCATTGACCAGTGATGTGAACTTTTTCATGACCTTCTTCCACCATACCTACCCCATGTTCATTAACCAGTGATGTGAACTTTTTCATGACCTTCTTCCACCATACCTACCCCATGTTCATTGACCAGTGATGTGAACTTTTTCATGACCTTCTTCCACCATACCTACCCCATGTTCATTGACCAGTGATGTGAACTTTTTCATGACCTTCTTCCATCATACCTACCCCATGTTCATTGACCAGTGATGTGAATTTTTACATGGCCTTCTTCCACCATACCTACCCCATGTTCATTGACTAGTGATGTGAATTTTTTCATGACCTTCTTCCACCATACCTACCCCATGTTCATTGACCAGTGATGTGAACTTTTTCATGACCTTCTTCCACCATACCTACCCCATATTCATTGACCAGTGATGTGAACTTTTTCATGACCTTCTTCCACCATACCTACCCCATGTTCATTGACCAGTGATGTGAACTTTTTCATGACCTTCTTCCATCATACCTACCCCATGTTCATTGACCAGTGATGTGAACTTTTTCATGACCTCCTTCCAACATACCTACCCCATGTTCATTGACCAGTGACGTGAACTTTTTCATGGCTAGCAGGAGAAGTCTACACTGCTCCAGTATGTCTGTCATCTTGTTAGAAAGAGTAACCAACATCTGACACTGTGTGGGGGTAGTCAATGCTGCAAATATCTCTGGAAATAAAAGAGTATAGTTATGCAATCAAAATGTAGTTTTTAAGTATTATTTTTTGTGGTGATTTAATTTTCCCTTTTTTCATGTTATTCGTGCCCAATACTGGTATGCAAAAATTAAAACATGCAAACAATTTATTAATATATAAAAGTGTTATAAAATCTAACAAATCAAGAAAACTACTGTGGTACATTAATTTATTATGATAAAATCACCACCTTTTTCAAGAAAAAAGAGAAATTTTCCACACAAAAAAAAAACACTTGTACAAAAATATACTTAATCAGAAGTAAAATTTGTGTTTGTGAAGTGTTTTCAGCATGTAAGATAAAATATTAGATTATATATAAATAACTTAGAACACTTCAGATCACAAAAGGATACCCCCATCAACTGCTACTAATGAAAAAACTAACTACAATCCAATTATCTCCCCTGAACAATATCCAAAAGCAATTAAATCTCTTCTTGCATTAATCTATCGTATATGACATACATGTGTACTTTCTTCATCCCAAGTTTAATCAAACTCCATCAAGAAGATGTTAAGAAGAAGTTGCACTTATAAGATATGTGGATAGACCAAAATATTTGTTTGTAGAAAGAATTAAATACTTTACCTGTCAGAAAACTATTATTTGTGCTATCAGACTGTAAGACATCCAATATACTGTGTACCTCTGTCCATAGTCTTACCTGTCAGAAAACTATTGTTTGTGTTATCAGACTGTAAGGCATCCAATATACTGTGTACCTCTGTCCATAGTCTTTGTTCATTAGGAAAGGCAAGAAACCTGTAAAATGTAAAAAAAAAGTATGATATCCAGGCCTATGTTTAATAATCTGTTTAATATCTAGCTTTTTTCTGACTTATGTTTGAATTGCGTATGCACAAGATTAAGATTTAGTCCAGAGATTGTACTGACTGGTCAAAGGCAGAAGATGATGTCATTAATAAAGAAAGAATGTGTCCATGGGACACGGATGCCCCTGCTGGCCCCAAACAGGAAGTAGATTTTTGACAGGTCTGAAAATCGCTTAGGACATACAGTTTGTCATACTGATCCATCCTACCAAGTTTCAAAACATTCTGGTATACAGTTCCTGAGAAAAGCTTGACAGAAATTTTCATATAATGTTCACATATTTTCACATCGGCCTAAGTCCCAAACAGGAAGTAGATGTCTGACAGGTATCAAAATCACTTAGGACGTATAGTTTGTCATACTGAACCCTCCTACCAAGTTTCAAATCATTCTCATGTACGGTTCCTGAGAAAAGCTTGACGGAAATTTTCATAGTCATGTTTGCATATTTTAAAATTGGCCTAAGTCCCAAACAGAAAGTAGATGTCTGACAGGTCTCAAATTCGCTTAGGACGTATACAGCGATTGAACCGTGTAACTTTCCCATTTACACCATACACGATTACACCATACACGATACACGATTGAGCGATACACCATACACCATTGATAGATACACGATACACGATTGAGCGATACACGATACACGATGAACGATACACCATACACGATACACGATAGAAACTATATATAAAAATCAAGAATGTTTGCTGAAACCAAAATACGATCATCTTGTTTAATTATCATATTAATATTTTTATTTATGTTGAGATTGCGACATATATTTCAATACACTTTCCTCCATTAACTGGATCTTTCTTAATTTAATCAAAACAGACGTCAAATAGTCATATATTTTTTCAATATAATATGAAACTGAATGCCACGCCCGTGTCGCCTTTAATTTTTTATTCAATCTTTCTGAAAACTATGTATTCCAAACACATGCTTGCTCTGGTGGTTTGATCCGAACTAGTTATGTCTCCCAAACAAAGGTTTGGGAGACATATTGTTTTTGTCCGGTTTCTTATTATTATTAAGTCGCCCAAAACAAAGTTTGGGAGACTTATTGTTTTTGCACCGTTTCTTATTATTATTTTTTTTTATTATTATTATTCTTTTCCTTTCTTAATCATGAACTTGTCCGACACATTTTTTGAAAACGCTTTGACCAATCAAGATAAAACCTGCTGAGATGGATGGAGGGTCACTCAGAGGTGTGCAATCCACTTTTGAAATTTTCAAGATGGCCGCCGTTTAAGATTTTTGGGCTCCTCTCAGATCTCGGAGTTGGATGGATGGATTTTAATGAAAATTAGTACACTGGTAGAGTGATCCTTCCTGAGCATTATGGCGGAAAAAAATTTGATGCGAACGCCGCCATTTTAAAATGGCGGCCATTTTACCACACCCGCCCCCCAAAAATGTCAACTTTGTCCGATTTCAACGAAATTTGATTTCTAGACTGATTTTAATGCTCTGATTTGAATGGAATACTATCCAAGGCGATTTTGGGCGACTTATGTGTTGGCATCCCAACACAATCAGCACTAGTTAAGTCGCCCAAAACAAAGTTTGGGAGACTTATTGTTTTTGCACCGTTTCTTATTATTATTAAGTCGCCCAAAACAAAGTTTGGGAGACTTATTGTTTTTGCACCGTTTCTTATTATTATTAAGTCGCCCAAAACAAAGTTTGGGAGACTTATTGTTTTTGCACCGTTTCTTATTATTATTATTATTATTATTATTAAGTCGCCCAAAACAAAGTTTGGGAGACTTATTGTTTTTGCACCGTTTCTTATTATTATTAAGTCCCCCAAACAACGTTTGGGGACTTATTGTTTTTGCACCGTTTCTTATTATTATTATTCTTCTTCTTCCGATTCTTCCACTTAGTCGTGAACTTGTCCGGAGATCCCAGAGAAAACGACTCCACATATCAATATGAAACTTGGCAGGATAATAGATAGTAAAGAAAGGAAGCTTCGTTGACAATCCGACTTTTCAAAATGGCCGCGGTTTCCATGGAAACAGGAAAATGGACTAAATATTGGACATTGCAATATCTCGGTAACCTAGGTGCGCAGGGTTCTGAAATTTTGTAGGTTGATAGAGCAAAACATTCTCTTTCATAATATGAAAAAAAATTTTGAAGCGATATTTACGGTTTTCGAGTTATAAATAAAAATGTGATTTCTCAAGGGAGATAATCGGGTCGAAATTTTCAAAGTGCTCCGATTTACATGAAAATTTATATATAGGGGTTTTTTGACATGCTGAAGAGAATAGTGGCAAATACGGGTCGTTTGGGGGACTTTGTGACTTGCTTGCAATCACAGTTAATACTTGTTATTATTCTTATTATTATTCTTCTGATTCTTTATCGAGAATTTGTCCTCCCTAATACAAGAAAACGGTCCAAGGAAATTGAATAACAGTTGTGAGATTGGATAGTGGGTCACTCAAAGTTGTGTAATGCACTTTTAAAATTTTCAAGATGGCCGCCGTTTCAAAATGGCGGCCGTCGGAAAAAGTGGGCGGAAATTTTTTTTTCATCGGATCGTCTTGAAAATTGGTCATCTGGATAAAGCGGGTATGCTGAGCTCAAATCTGCGACCGGATTTGAAATCCGACTTACAGTTTCAAAATGGCGGCCATTTTACTACACCCGCCCCCCTAAAAACGTCAACTTTGTCCGATTTCAACGAAATTTGATTTCTAGACTTATTTGTATGCACTGATTTGAATGGAACTCTATCCAAGGCGATTTTGGGCGACTTGTGTGTTGGCATCCCAACACAATTATACCTAGTTATTCTTCTGATTCTTTATCGTAAAGTTGTCCTCCCTAATACAAGAAAATGGTTCAAGGGAATTGAATAACACTTGTTGGATTGGATAGTGGGTCACTCAAAGGCGTGTAATGCACTTTTGAAATTTTCAAGATGGCCGCCGTTTCAAAATGGCGGCCGTCGGAAAAAGTGGGCGGAAATTTTTTTTTCATCGGATCGTCTTGAAAATTGGTCATCTGGGTAAAACGGGTATACTGAATTCAAATCTGCGACCAGATTTGAAATCCGACTTCCGGTTTCAAAATGGCGGCCATTTTACTACACCCGCCCCCCTTAGAAATGTGAACTTTGTCCGATTTCAATGAAATTTTATTTCTATACATATTTAATTGCACTGAATGGGAAGAAAAAGTATCCAAGGCGATTTTGGGCGACTTGTGTGTTGGCATCCCAACACAAATTATAGCTAGTTATTATTATTATTATTCTTCTGATTCTTTATCGTAAAGTTGTCCTCCCTAATTCAAGAAAATGGTTCAAGGAAATTGAATAACACTTGTTGGATTGGATAGTGGGTCACTCAAAGGCGTGTAATCAAGTTTTGAAGTTTTCAAGATGGCCGCCGTTTCAAAATGGCGGCCGTCCGAAAAAGTGGGCGGAAATTTTTTTTTCATCGGATCGTCTTGAAAATTGGCCATCTCGGTAAAGCGGGTATGCTGAATTCAAATCTGCGACCGGATTTGAAATCCGACTTCCGGTTTCAAAATGGCGGCTATTTTACTACACCCGCCCCCCTTAAAAATGTGAACTTTGTCCGATTTCAATGAAATTTGATTTCTATACATATTTTATTGTACTGAAAGGGAAGAAAAAGTATCCAAGGCGATTTTGGGCGACTTGTGTGTTGGCATCCCAACACAAATTATAGCTAGTTATTATTATTATTATTCTTCTGATTCTTTATCGTAAAGTTGTCCTCCCTAATACAAGAAAATGGTTCAAGGAAATTGAATAATACTTGTTGGATTGGATAGTGGGTCACTCAAAGGCGTGTAATCAACTTTTGAAATTTTCAAGATGGCCGCCGTTTCAAAATGGCGGCCGTCGGAAAAAGTGGGCGGAAATTTTTTTTTCATCGGATCGTCTTGAAAATTGGTCATCTGGGTAAAACGGGTATGCTGAATTCAAATCTGTGACCAGATTTGAAATCCGACTTCCGGTTTAAAAATGGCGGCCATTTTACTACACCCGCCCCCCTTAGAAATGTGAACTTTGTCCGATTTCAATGAAATTTTATTTCTATACATATTTTATTGCACTGAATGGGAAGAAAAAGTATCCAAGGCGATTTTGGGCGACTTGTGTGTTGGCATCCCAACACAAATTATAGCTAGTTCTTCTTCTTCTTTCTTTCTTTCTTTCTTTTTTCTTTCCGTTGAATGTTGTCCGCGACGTTTCTGAAAGATGCAATGCCCAATCAATATGAAACTTTGGGAATATATTAAGGGTGACCTGAAGTTTTGCAAACCACTTTAAAAAATTTCAAAATGGCCACCGTTTCCATGGAACCAGGAAAAAGGTCATAATATAGGACATTGCAGTATTTCGGTAACCTAGGTGCGCAGGGTTCTGAAATTTTGTAGGGTGATAGAGCAAAACATTCTCTTTAATAATACGAAAAAAAATTTTGAAGCGATATTTACGGTTTTCGAGATATAAATGAAAATGTGATTTAAAGGGAGATAATCGCGTCAAAATTTTAATAAATAATTTCAAAGTTGTCTGATTATGATGAAAATTGGTATACTGATAGATTATGATGTTGCGAGTAATATTCTATACCTAAAATTAAAATTTGAGGATGGCGGCCATTTTGAATCCAAGATGGCCGCCAAAATTTCAAAGTGGTCTGATTATGATGAAAATTGGTATATTGATAGATTATGATGTTTCGAGTAATATTCTATACAAAATTTCAAAGTGGTCTGATTATGATGAAAATTGGTATATTGATAGATTATGATGTTTCGAGTAATATTCTATAACTAAAATCAAAATTTGACGATGGCGGCCATTTTGAATCCAAGATGGCCGCCAAAATTTCAAAGTTGTCTGATTATGATGAAAATTGGTATACTGATAGATTAAGCTGTTGCGAGTAATATTCTATAACTAAAATTAAAATTTGACGATGGCGGTCATTTTAAATTCAAGATGGCCGCCAAAATTTCAGTTGTCTGATTATGATGAATATTGGTATACTGATAGATTATGATGTTGCGAGTAATATTCTATAACTAAAATTTAAATTCGACAATGGGGGCCATTTTGAATCCAAGATGGCCGCCAAAATTTCAAAGTGGTCTGATTATGATGAAAATTGGTATACTGATAGTTTATGCTGTTGCGAGTAATATTCTATAACTAAAATTAAAATTTGACGATGGCGGTCATTTTAAATTCAAGATGGCCGCCAAAATTTCAAAGTGCTCAGATTTACATGAAAATTGATATTTAGTTTTTTTTATGACATGCTAAAGAGAATTATGGCAATGGGAGTTTGTTTGGGAGACATTCTGTGTTGGCATCCCAACACAATCATACCTAGTTTTATATTGCTTTTAAATTTAACCGTGTTCATTAAAAATTCATGCTATATAGTATATTAAACCAATTGTAACCCGTTTTAGTTTCCTAATTAACGAATTAATCTATTATATTCGAAAGAAAAATGAAGAAGTTTTAATTTCTTAATTTGTCATGTCTGTCAGTTCTTGTCCGTGTAAAGTGTATCTAAATTCGAAGATCTACTATATGTAAAACTACAAGTCGTGTTAAACAATACTTATCAAAGAAATATGTCATCTTTCAAGATAGAGCTTATTTGATTTTTCTAAGTTACAAACATGTACAAGCATCAACAGGTCAACTGTTGCCGGTCTACATACATGTTTGTATGTATTAAAGACGGCAGGCGAACTCGAATAATTCAAGCTCTTTTCGTCTTCGTATACTTCGTCGGAATGTAGCGACTATAGGAAGTGAATTATATGGACTGTATTATTCATCTGTTCCTTTAATATGCCGACGGAACATCCCACTGAGACCTGCCATGTCATGCATAGATATTCAAATAGCATACGAATAAACAGACAATAAACGCTTTAATGGATTTAGGTCTAGTTTTAATTCCTCTCAAGATAAGTAAACAATACAATTGAAAATGGGAGCATTTATTTCAAAATAAACTTTTATATTCTTTGAGTCTACAACGCTACTTAGGGAGCAACCATTTGATTTTTATGGGGGGCTATGGATATTTTCTTCGTCCTGCCTTTCTTTTTTCGGAAAAAGTCGAGCCTGGATTTTTTTTTAAACCAACAATAATTTTTTTAGCCAAAAGTACCATCCTGCCTTTTTTTTACTTAAAGCACTGTCCTGCCTTTTTATTTCTGGATTTTTGCCATCCTGCCTTTTTATTTTAAATTTCACCATAGCCCCCCCCCTAAAAATCAAATGGTCCCTCCCTAATTGTAATTCTTTTATCTAGAAAGCTTTATCAAACATTCGTATGATCTACTCTTTTAAAGCTGTGCATGCAAAAAAAGGCTCAGAAATTTAACCTAACCAATCGTAAAAATATTCTTTCAATCGGTCAACAAATAGTTAAACTATTTTATTAATTTGTTTCCTTGCCTTTATTATGTGACTTCACTCATGTAAGGAAGTATTAATACTGGGACAGAATTTGCATTACTTAAATATTCATTTAATTTATCACATATTCCTGTTCTCAGCATATTCTAATAATAAAAGAAAAATGTTTCTGCTTTTATTTTCGATAATAGGAAAGTACGTCACAATATGTTAAAATCAAAGTTTCCGTGACAGTTTTCTGGGCAGCAAATACCAAATGACATGTAGGGGGTGTTAGCATATGGCGGGTGGCGAATTCTGACATCGGGTCTGTGCTAAATAAATAGAGCATTTTCCCTATGTGGCTAAATGGGATGGTTTTCGTGCGTCGGGCTTGTCTGGTTATAAAATCTGAAACTGAACTTCACTGCTGACTATATTTTGTCAACATGCAAGTAGAGTACCATGCTTTGAGTACGTAAAAGAACCCTTTATTGTCTACCTTAAGTGAATAATATAGGCTAAATTATCCCGCCTCTATCCACCCTTCACTTTTCACTTGCAATTTATCTTTTTTCTCTAATAGTATGATAATGTGGAGAACGATTTCATCCTTTTTCCATCTTTTCAAATACTTTCATGTTTTACAAATAGTTGTAATAGATTTGTGTGCACGCCATAATTATGAAAGCGGGGGTATCAGTTTAGCAAGCAATAGCATTGCTATTGAATTATGATAATGTAAAATAATACCAGATCATATTAACTCTAGATTTATCGAAATAGGATTATTCGGGAGAGGGGACCTTTTTTCCTGATACAATGTACTTTATTTCATTATTTTTTTATTTGACCCTTTCCTTACATTTCTTTTATATATATAGTTCTTCGTTTGATGTTTTATTCATTTTAAAATTTCTTGTTTAATTAAGACTAATTACATCTCAACTTTTACACTTTTTTCTCTTAGATAAATGTAAAATTTAATAATTTTTCATAACAAACTTCGAGTCAATGGATTTCGCTATGCCCGAAGTGCATTGTCTATTTAAGCCTCACTAGTGGCCCTCTGAACATATATGTCTTTCCGTCATGAAAATAGCCAAGCAAAATTTGAATGAAGCAAATGTGTACCGATGTGGCAATCGACTGTCGTAAGTCCAAAAAGACTGTAGATTGAAAAAAAATTGACAATTTTCAATTGTGACAAATACACGGAACACAAATACAACGAAGTCAGTAACCTAAAAGTGTTGATACGGCCGGAGCGGGGTAAATTAAAAATATCCACCAGCAGCACCAGTGATTCAAAAATTGAGTTAGAAGAACTTAAAATTCTCGTTTCGTAAATTTAAGACTTTTCAGAGACGCTCTGGTCAAAATGTTGTAAAATCTAAAACAAATTTAAGATTTCGTTTCTTTTTCATCCGGCAATTTCTCCATCTTACATGTATATCCTGTATACATTGACCAGTGCAGATTTTACAGGTAACTGATAATTAGTTCGTCTGTTACATGGTCAGGTATTTAGTACATGTAATATACATGTCATTTAAATAACATCCTGCCTCGTGCGTCTCACAGCGGGGAGTAACACAAAATATTGGCGAATAAATTCACAACATAAAAATTTAAATACACAAGTAGACTTTAAAAACAAGAAACACTAAACCCAAAATAAATAGAATTAAATATATAAACAAAATCATTTTGTTTGTCCGCCTGATGTTGCTACATTAATGATAGGTGTTGAATTAAGAAAGGGTAAAAAATTCCTTTATCTTACCGTCTAATTTAACTTTTTAGATTTCAATATTCTTATTCCATATTTTTTATTCCACATCTTAATATCATAATAAGAATCTTTTGATTTCGTTTTTTCCCCTGTTTTTTTTTTATGTAAAAATGAAAGTGATATAAGTCAGAAACTAACTATGCAAAAAGTAAAATTTTGTTAATAAGTTTTGTTAGTTGAGAAAAAAAAAACGGAGCATAAAATCTAGTAATTTAGAATTTTGAAATTAATACTAATGCAACACTTTATAGTTTATCTAAAGACTTGAAATTGTAATGTTTAGATCTTTTATCTAAATTATTTAATATCCCGTTAAAAATCCAAGCCTTCGTTAGTGTAGAAAATTGAAATTCTATGTTAGCAGTTCATTATAGTTTTAGGACCGCTCGGCCGATAACTATTGCATAAAAAATATGAAATAACAATTTTAAAATCTTAAACGTAAAATAGAAAGTAAGAAAGAATCTGCACCCTTTTGGCTTTCGAAGCTACATGTCTCCAAATTAATCATTTTCCCTCATCTTATTTAAAATAGTAACTTACATTTCTATATGAATATTAAATAATCCACGCGCATTTGTTTTTAAATATAAATCACAACTGTATCATTTTCGATGTTCCCTCGGACAGCGTGTGGTCAAATCATTTTAAAATACACTTTTATTTATGTTCAATGATGCGTGAAAAAAGGTAAGACAAAAGTCACAAAGTTTAATCGGTACAGACTAAATACATGTAGCCATAGACTTGGATGATATGTAGCTATTAATATAGATATTTATTAATAATGATAATCTATTTTTTAGTAATTTTGTAAACATTTGTATGTGAATGACTGTGAGGAATATTAACCCCCTATACAATTGGGGGGAGGGGCATTCTCTGTTCTGATCACGTCTAAAACGGCACTTTAGTTATACAATCTTATTCTATAAGGTTAGGAGTTGATCGAGCATATGTTTAATTCGATTTAAATGCAGCGTGTAAAGTGCTGGTCCCTCCGTCTTTCATCTATTTCGTCCGTAATAAACTTTCCATATCTCGGTCGATATACAGTTTCACAGAAGGCTAAGATAGCCGTAAGTCTGAAATTTCTCAAATAAGTAACTAGAACTGTACTTATCATCTTCGTCCTGCCTTTTTATTTTCAGGGAAAAAAAACTGAGCCTGGATTTCGTTTTTTTTTGCGAGCCATTTTATTTTTTTATTTTTAAAGTTTAAACTACCATCCTGCTTTTTTTCTAATTCAAAGCAGTCTCCTGCCTTTTTATTTCTGGATTTTTGCCATCCTGCCTTTTTATTTCAAATTTTACCATAGCCCCCCCATAAAAATCAAATGGTCGGTCCCTATGGATTATGGTTTGCTGAAATACCTAATCATATCCGCGAACGGTTAGAACCATAAACCATTTGATAAAGGAGTTAAGATAGCTTTCTGGTTTCATAGTGAAGTAAACAAAAAATGTTTAAGTGGACGACCATTTGATTCTGAGGAAAAGGGGGGGTCTGGAAGTTTAGATCGAGTCAGATAATTTAGTTTCAAAATAAACAAAAATTTATCAAAAATATTTATTATCTGCACACTATACTAAGGAATCTGGGGACAGATTATTTATTTTAATTCTTTGAGGCAGAGGTCAGATTAATTATTTCCAACTTTAATATACATGTAGGGTGACATCACTCTTTTTTCCTCAATAATCGCGATTGAGTCAGATCATAGATTTATAACCTACATCTATGGTCAGGTCTAGTCCGTTTTTGGGGTTGGGGATTTCAATGGATATAATTTGTTTTCTTAATCCAGCATTATAATTTATAAATGTTGTTTTGCTGTCGAGAATATTTATTTTGTTCAATCACTTTCTTCGATAGATTTAATCGATCGCTGAATGATTCTGAAAAAAAAACAAACGAAACGAAATTGAGTTGTAAACCAATCGGAATGCTAGGCTATCGTGTATACACGATACACGATACACCATTGGCTTTTCTTCACACAATACACGATTGACCGATACACGATACACCATTACACCATACACCATACACGATTGACCGATACACGATACACCATTACACCATACACGATAAAATGGGAAAGTTACACGATTCAATAGCTGTAGTTTGTCATACTCAACCATCCTACCAAGTTTCAAATCATTCTCATGTATGATTCCTGAGAAAAGCTTGACGGAAATTGGTACGGATGTACGTACATACAGACGGACATGAGTAAAACTTAATGCCCCCCCGACATGTCGTCACGGGGGCATAAAAAAATAAATCAATCAGGACAGAAACAATAAAGTTGAGTTTAGCATTCATCAGTTAGCAAGAGCTAATAATTAAGATTCATTTGCAACAAAAGGCTCCCAGGAGCCTGAATCGCTCACCTGGTCTTGATGTCAACCCTATGAAGAACTTTGTAAAGCTGAATAAGCTGAACATTTATACAAGCAACATCTTTTCTCTTACAGCAATAGTTTTCATTCTGTAGGCCAAAAACATGCAAAATGTTATTTTAAGGGCCATCTGACAACTTTGACTCCATAGAGACTTTTATTAAGAGCTTTTAATGAACTGAACATTAAAGGAAGCAACCACTTTCCTTTATCTGCTACAGTTTTCATTATACATGTATAAGCCAAAAACATAAAAACATGTTTATTTAGTGGCTGTTATCCCTATAAAGGGTCATCTGACATATAAACATATCTTGTAAGAGTTAATTCTCAATCTGTTATAAGCATGTGTTTTAGTCAATAAAAATGCTTGAAAAATACATATACTACAACTCGAAGATAAATTTTGCATTTCTTGTGAATGTTGGTCTTTTCTCATTCAAGACTACTTTCTCTTACATTTCTTCCAACAGCTTTGCAGCTTCTTTGACATTCTTGCCGATCTTTTCTAAGGAATAGGCCTCAAACTGTAAAAAGCACAAAAATAGAAGTTCTTGATTATTAACCATAAACTTATGTTTATTTTCTACTTGGGGAAAACAAAGCATATGTGATTTTTTCTGCAGAAGTTGTTTTTTAAAAGTGTTATTTTATTTTATTGTCTTTTCCTTTAACTATAATGGGGCTCGGATGGCCAAATAGTCTAAATTTCAGGCTTTTGATTGCTACATGTAGTTAATAACCTCCAGGTTGTTGGATCGAATCCCAGTTTGAAATTTACAAAAATAACTTTCCCAACCTGTACATTGTGTACATTTGTATGTAACAGAGTTCACGAAATGTGTCGGACCTGTCAGACCTGACTGGTAAAATTTAAGCAGGTCCAGCATTTTAAACATACTTACTGGACCCATGTCCAGTAGATTTTAATAATTTTTTAGATAGTTGTAATAGACAGGACAAGTAAAAAAAATTAGGTCCGACCAAAGATTCCATTCTGACGGACCTATGTCTGACAACAAAATTCTAAGTTTCACAAACTCTGATATAACCAGGCACCATTAATTGGTTTTGATGTGCTCAATTGAATGTAATGAGCAGGAATTGTAACCAAAAACAAAGGGTAACTGTTAGAGGGTTATGTTCCAACATGTAACTGAGTCCTTTAAATAGTACCTTTATAAACATACATACATTTTTGTAAATGACATATAGTTTGTAACCTTGGAAACGTCACAGGTTTTACCATCCTCATATAATGATAAAAGGTCAATATTTTAGTTGTACTACATGTACATGTATGAGCTGAATTTTCCTTCAATGTCCGGTTTAGCATGCTTGTTTGCTCAAACTTTCAGCATTTTTTTATAGCTTTTTTCTGTGACAATTTTAGACGTCATTAAAAGCACGCATAACCCACAATAAAAGCTAGCTATACATGTAGGTTGTTAAATTTATTTTCGAATATAAAAAAAAAATGAATGAAATTAATTGCAACTTTGGGAGCGTCACAGGTTTTACATGCCCCATATTATTAGTTTTGTTAAGGTTATATGCGAGCGTAGCGAGCTCTCTAATGTAGAAAGTATGCCAAATTGCACGAGACTCAAAATACTATGGAAGAAAAATCGTTCAGTCACCAGAAACATTCGATTTTCGGAAGTTTTCGAAAATGTCTGCGCGTGCTGAAAAATTGCGGGAAATAGTAATACATCGTCCAAAATTATCTCATCCCAGGCATTATTCGAAATTTTCAATGGAATTATCTACGCGTGCTTTTAAGGCAATGTCTTTCTCATATTACAAGGATAACATATGCTCTAATTCCTTGGGTTATTTCACGTGCACTTATTCCGCATAATTTTTTTTTTACTATTGATATTACAGGGTAAAATGCCATATCAATATCATATTACCGCATAAAAATGGTTATTGCTTACAACTACAGCCCGGTAAATTGACAAAGATTTTATGCACCTGTATAGTGAAGTTTTGTGGAAAAAGTGATCTGGCAGTGATCATCCATGACTTTGCTGCGTATGGATCACATTTCATACATTGTCGCGCTCTAGAAACAAGCCATTCTTCATCTGAAATCGTTTCTTCCATCATCGACACAGATGCCATAGTTCGACTGGAATAATTTGTTGAAGAAAATGAACCAGTCGAAATACAAAAGTAAATTTAGAGACAAAGTCGGAAGATATAACGTATTTTTATCCGAAAAAAAGTCTTTTCGAATCATTCTTTTTTTTTTGGGGGGGGGGGGGTATATATATCTAATTCTACATTATTTCACAGTACAATTAATTTAAAAAGGAATTATATTATATCTTTGATAACATGTGAGGAACCGACCATTTAACTTGATAATGAAGGGGGGGGGCTTGTTTTTTTTTCCTAAAAAAATATTCTGAAATAATTTTTTGGTAGCAGTAAGGGTAAGAAAAAAATATTCTGAAGAAGGATTTTTGCCAGATAAAATAATGCTAATAAGGAAAAAAAATATTCTGTACCGATGCCTACGAAAAAGAAATATTTTTTTTTCCGCGCTCTGTGCGGAAAATAATTTTCTGAACAAAACAAAAAATAGGCGGTGGCTATTCTGCCGTAACCGGCAAAATAGCCTCACATGCTATTCTGCCGTAACCGGCAAAATAGCCTCACATGCTATTCTGCCGTAACCGGCAAAATAGTCCTACAGGCTATTTTGCCGTAACAGATTTTATTATGTTGTACACTTAATTAGCAAAATATCGAGTGGAACAAATTATTGCTATATTCATTATATATCAAACAGCCAATTACATTGGTACAGAGAAACTAGATTAGATCATTAACAGGGTAATATAAATTTAAAATGATATTGCATATAATTGTTTTACCTTAACTTTATTTCAGAAAAATTAGAAAATCTCAGTTGAAAAATAATCAAATATTTTTTTAAAGTAAGTTGCATTTTTTTTAATGTTTTTAGATACATATTCTATATAGCAAAATATAGGATGAACCAAAATTCAAATACGTTCTCGGGAATTACTAGTAAGCGCTTGTCAATCAAAATTGTACAAGGGCTAAGCAGTGTTACGATTTCGAGAATTTTCGTCTTTTTTAGCGTTTTATCAAACTGCTAAATGGTTGGCAGCCACAATTATTTTTATATTAAAAAACTCCAATAGAGATCTCAACCACATACTTCTGAGATTCAGTAAATTTCAATTTAGTGATAACTTTGTTTCTTTAAAGAAAATTGAGACATTTTATCTACATTTTAATTTTCTTTGATAAAAAAGAAAAAAATATTTATATTAACTTTCAAATGCAACCAACAAAATATTAATTTAAAAAGACATTCCAATGCCTTGAATTAAACACCATCAACTATTATCACAGGTAGTAATGTGTCATATCGTATAATGTTTGGTAAAGGGATTTTGTCATGGTTAAGTCAAGGGCGTCATGGTTTGTACAAGGGAAATTTGCATAATGTCGTCTGCAAAATTAAAACCACAGTTTGTCCGGACACAAAATGCATTTTCGGGTATATAAAGGGTAGGGTGTATTTATTATATAATCTGGCACATGTATATGATGAAATATATTCGCTTAATCATTCAGGAATATATAGTTTTGCTCATTTGACAAAATAACATCAATTATGTTTCAAGCATAAGTAAAGGCCAGATTTTGCCCCAAAACGACCTTTTACTATGCTTACAACCCTTTGACACATTTTTCAGTGTAATTCAGCGCTTACAAAGCAGACATTTCAAAAATTCAGATTTTTACTTGTCATGGTTTGTACAAGGGACGTCATGGTTTAGTGTACCTGGTGGTCATGGTTTGGTCAAGGGGTATATGAAAATGATATTTGAAATATTATTCAATCATAAGAGCAAAAAGTAATGTTTTATACCTTAAATCGGTCATATTTATATATAACCATAATAACGCATACTACATATCAACCGCCACTGGAGATACACTGAATAATTTCAATGTTTGTATGTCATTCAAGACATGTTATAGTAATCATGCGATAAAGATTATCAAACAGAGTTTTCCATATCAGGTTCCATATCATTGCTAGACTAACATTTAAGATGGAGGCATAAGCGGAGACAATAACATCGCTCGAGAAATGATATGGGTCTAATATGGAAACTCTTAGTCAAAATAGATTCAAAGGTATCAGGAAAACATTGATTAGGTTTAACGCATGATTTTGCTTCATGCTGCTAATATACATACTAACAACTCCCTATCAATAAAGCTTTTCCTATATGTATTCAAAGAAGGATCACCAACTGAACTATTGCAAAGGAGACATATCCTTCCATCTCAGGTATATGTTGCTTTATCCGTAATATTATTGTTCAGTGCAACAGCAGTGTTTTTTGTATTAAAGAAACGTTTGCTCTAGCCATCATATTATTTTTTTTATATTATCATACAGGAGTAGCTTTTTACTGTTTATGGTAAATATATGTTGTTGGCTTAGTTGCGGTCTAGAGCACAAGTTAGAATGATATAAATAATTAGAAATATATATTTGTTATATGCAAATACTGAAGGTAACGCTTTATAAATTCCAAAAACGAGCTAATGATTTGTATTGTTCTATTTATTTTTTTGGCGGGGTTCAAGATGCGTATTAAGAAAAACAGAAACACAGCATGTCGTCACACACACACACACTCAACCACTCACACACCCACACCCACACAAAGAACAGCAGAAAAAAACCTAATATTTTGCACGATCTCTTTATTTTAGAAAATGTGATAAACCATGACATAATGGTATAAACCATGACAATTTTCTGTTCCCTTTACCAAACCATGACAAAATATTAATTTTGTTAATAGGCACAACCAAGCAGATTTTAAGTTAACACAGTAAACCTGTATTGTCATGTTCAATTCCTTTCAGCTTTCCACACGATTTGGTACTAAAATAAAGGTATTTTTTATATATTTTAGAAAAACATCCCTTGGACAAACCATGACCTCCCTTTACCTTACCATGACCAAATCCCTTTACCAAACATTATACGATATGACACATTACTACCTGTGATTATAGCATTGATTTACCATAAGATCTTTTTTCTTAATTATCTTCATGTACAAGTTATCCCTAATTAGTCGAGTTAAGGCCGTGATACCTGTGTTAATTAATAAATTTTAACAATTACGGCAAAATAGCTTGGGAGACTATTTTGCCGGTTACGGCAAAAAAGCCACGGCCAAAAAATAAGGCACCCCTTCAAATTAAATGACCCGTCCCTAAGTACTATATTCTGCAGCTAAAATTTCAAAGCATATTTTTTTCTAGGTACAGTATGATTTGTGTAGGGAGCATCTATTTGATTTTATGGGGGGACTATGGGTATTTTCTTTTTATTTGCCTTTTTATTTTCGGAAAAAGCAGAGCCTATATTTTTTTTTTCAAACCTATTGTATAATTTTAAATTTACTATACTGCCTTTTTTTAATTCAAAGCACCTTTTATTTCTGGATTTTTGCCATCCTGCGTTTTTATTTCAAATTTCAACATATTCACCCATAAAAATCAAATGATCGGTCCATAAAGATGAAGGACTAGGAAATCAACATCAGTGTTTGTAACTGAACAAAAGAGTAACAAGTGTGGCCACTAAAAGTATGGCTGCCGGCACCATCACTAAAATAAACAACCTAAGCTTTCATTTCTTGATATAAACACAATAAGTGTCGGTATACCCAATATCAGATGCCTAGCTATTATACTTTTCAAACAATTCATTGTCCACACAAGTATTACAAAAAGTTAGGTTTCTGCCTGAAAAAAAAGACCTAAGTTCACAGAGTCATTGTAGCGTAAAAAATGGGGTCATGGTCACATAGCATGGTGACAGTTCCGTAGCCCTTGTGTTTTGAATAGCTGTCTGTATACCCAATAACAGATACCTAGCTATTATACTTTTCCAGCAAACAATCGTCAACAAAAGTCTTACAAAAAAGTTTTCGGCCTGAAACAGAGTAACTTGAGCGTAAAAATTGGGTCAGGGTCACTCGGCGTAGTCCTTGTGTTTTAAATACAATGATGATTAATTAAAAGCACATATATATGAAGAACTTATATATAAGTCTAAGATGCCATATTTGAAATTTGACGCTTGCGCTTTTTAGCAATTCTTGAACAAACTAAATCTTGTATATTTACATGACCTTGTAACTTTAAAGGCAACTTTTTCTGTTTTAGATACCAGAACAAAGTAAAAATTCTCGGAGTGAATACAACCAGGTTTGGTCTACATTCTGTCAGCTATGGACAGCTAAACAATGAAACCAACTTCCCAAATGAACTAAGAGGGGATATGGGACTAAATCAGTTTAAAAGTTTAAGTAAATGGGAGGGAGGATATGTTCTTGCTCTACCTGCAAATAGTTTAGCCAACCTTAACGGATAGTCTGTCTGTCTCCCTTTTTTTTATGTTTTTACTTTTGTCCATCTTTTATGTATGCATGTTTTTGTTATTCTGCTTCTGCATTTTAGTTTAGTGCTTAAAATATTTTATTATTGCTTTGCTATGCATGTTTTATGTGTGTGTGTGTCTGCTATGTGTTTTGTGCATATGTTTTATGTCTTATGCCATTTGCAAAATGGCTTCTGTTTTATTATTACATGTCCACCGACTTTCTTGCACATATTCCTTATTCTTTCGTTTTTAATTCTAAATAAAATTTTCTTGACTTGACTTCACAATTGGTAATGTTTGATTGTCTGGCTTGTTCTGACGGCCTGGTTTGTTTTGATGGTTTAGCTTGTTTTTACGGTCTTGCTAGATTTGATGTTCTGGCTTCTTTTGACGGTCTGGCTAGTTTTGACGGTCTGTTTTGTTTTGACAGTCTAACTTGTTTTGACGGTCCTGCTTGTTTTGAAGGTCTAGCTTCTTTTGACGGTCTGGCTTGTTTTCACTGTATGGCTTGTTTTGAAGGTCTGGTTACTTTTGATGGTCTGGCTTGTTTTGATGGTCTGGCTTATTTTGATGGTCTGGCTTGTTTTGATGGTCTGGCTTGTTTTAACAGTCTGGCTAGTTTTTACGGTCTGTCTTGTTTTTGACGGTCTAACTTGTTTTGACAGTCCATCTTGTTTTGACGGTCCTGCTTGTTTTTAACGTCTGGCTTCTTTTGACGGTCTGGTTTGTTTTGATAGTCTTGCTTGTTTTCACTGTCTTGCTTGTTTTTGGCGGTTTGGCGTGTTTTGATTGTCTGGATAGTTTTGCTGGTCTGACTTGGTATGACGTTCTCGCTTGTTTTGACGGTCTGGTTTGTTTTGACAGTCTGGCTTGTTTTGACGGTCTGGCTTATTATGACGTTCTCGCTTGTTTTGACGGTCTGGTTTGTTTTAATGATCTGGCTAGTTTTGACGGTATGGCTAGTTTTGACATGGTCTGGCTCATTTTGAAGGTCTGGTTAATTTTGATGGTCTGGTTAGTTTTGATGGTCTGGTTAGTTTTGACGGTCTGGTTTGTTTTGACTGTATGGCTTGTTTTGACAGTCTGGCTTGTTTTGACAGTCTGGCTTGTTTTGACGGTCTGGCTTATTATGACGTTCTCGCTTGTTTTGACGGTCTGGTTTGTTTTAATGATCTGGCTTGTTTTGACGGTATGGCTAGTTTTGACATGGTCTGGCCTATTTTGAACGTCTGGTTAGTTTTGATGGTCTGGTTAGTTTTGATGGTCTGGTTTGTTTTGACGGTCTGGTTTGTTTGAATGATCTGGCTTGTTTTGACGGTATGGCTAGTTTTGAGCTACTTTTGCCTCTTTTTTGAATGGTTTTATTAAACTGTTTCTCCCAATTTTTAATTCTAAGTGTTTAAGGTTAATATCTTCCATTAGCACAATTATACCCCAAAGAGCATCGTCGGAAACCCACGGAAGATTACGTCCGACGATGTCAAAAGAGTTGATAGTTGTAAATAAAACGATAAAAGATTAAAGACATTATTAAATTTGGATATTAAAAGTTCAGTATTTTTTTTTTGAAAAGGTGCGCACATGTATCATACATGTACATGTATACACGGTAGGTCCCGTGTCCGGCGACAGGATTGTTTTTTCGAGAGGGATTTACAATTGTCCTGGTTTTTTCAAGAGAATAATCAATGAAAATGTAAACTTTGGTGATATTAAGTGATTTTTAACTAAAAGCGAAGAAAAAATGCTACCAACGGGTAGGCATATTTTAGTATTATCATATTGTATAACAACAACAATTGCTATAAAAAAAAATGTGTTCCTAAATAAAATGGTGGGCCGTTTTTTGATTTTTACCTTTTTGCATTTTTCGCCCCTTAAAAGACAAATATATTGAACGAGATTGCTAACCATTATAAGTGAACATCAATGTTATAATATGGCATCCTGAACATTGATGCCAAAAAGTTGCGTCTTACATATTTTTGAATTAAAATAAAATACATGTCCAGGCTTTTTCAAGAGGCGTCCAGGTTTTTGCAAGAGAGGTCCAGGTTTTTTCATACTTTAGATAGACAAGTTGTGCGTGTTGTTTACCTCTTAAATCATATTTTAAAAGACATTGTATGTTGTTAAAAAAATAAGAATACGGTACTATCATTTCAAGGGTTTTGGACAAGAATACGTCAGTTAAAGTCAAGATTTCAACCTTATATAGCCTATATAAACAGGCAGGCACATATAATTGACGCCTACAACCTGAGCCCATTAATCTATTGTCTAAGCATAACTACTAACAGTTATAAATTGAAAATAGCCTCCTTGAATAATTGGCTGGAAACAAAATTTTTGTGTTGCGACAAACAGAAAATGCTTACAGTTCCTGGGCTGCCTTCTTTTAACCTGACTTGTAGTTGTTTCTTGGATGTGTTTGTTTGTATCATTGAGTCGTCTTCTTTCATGCCTGTCGTTCTATCCAGGATTATATAAGACTTGAATGCCCTTTCAGTACGTCTTAATTTTTACACATATGCATTTATTGTATATATTATAGTTTCAACAAAAAACTCAAGAGTATGCTCCCGTGCGGGACCCGGAAGGCGAATAGGTTAGCAGCAGCGCTTAGCTTGTCTGTAAAATCCACTAAAGAGCGCTCAGAAACCAGTCATCTTTCCAGGCCGCTTAGCCCACAAAACGACTGGGATGTGTGCCACAGGTGGCTGAATGGGGCAGCCCTGTCATAATGAATGCCGGTTCATCAGGCTATACTAGTGCGGAAACTTGACCGTAAACGATATTGGACCAACGTGCGTGGAGAGTTCCAAGGTTCATGCACGTAAAATATCCCATTGTGCACCGCCACAGGCTAAATTTTCCGCACCTACCCACCTCTTCCCTTTTCCAGTGATCTTCAAAATTTACAGATCCTTTGTTTGCCACTCCAACCCCGCTTCTCTCTCTCAGTGAGTATAGGTTCAAACATGATTCAGCATTGTATTTTTGCCAGATAAAGGATGCTTATGTGAAACTGGGTAAGAGTTGGCTATATCCCACACAGGTAGATGTTCCATCTAGTATGGCCTCATTTCGGGTAAGGGTTCCAAATTGTGCGAAACTTTTGAGGAAGGATTTCGTCACTTTTTGGATGCATTGGCCTATGGTGCATTAAGGGTACATTGGCTTTTCCTGTGAGTTTGTTCGTTTTACTTCTAGTTTGTGGTCGTGCATGGGTCCTTAGAATGACATACATGGGTCTGTGTCCTGGATGGGTCTACAGAATTCATTTTGGTATTTCAATTAGCTCTTGTCCTAATTATGACTGAAATAGTGTCGACTGGACATAAAACAAACATGAGTATGAGATTCAAATGCTATTTATTTATTAAGTTTCTGTATCTTTAAATACATATGTATACGTTAAGGGGTTCCAATATCTCATATTCTCAAATGTTTTTATCAAATATCCCGTATCAAAAATAGAGGTTTTTTTTTCTTATCCCATATCCCTGTAAATAGATTAGATTTAAATATTCTATATCCCAGTTTGTTTTGCCTCAAATATCCCATATCCCAGGAATAAATATGTAAATATCCCATATTCAAAAACACCCTCAAACTCTTGAAATAACAGAATGCACCAGTGGAATATGCTCTTTTTGTATTTATTTGTTTCTGACATACATGTAGATTTTATAGTTTCAAAGACTTGAAAAGGCACAAAAAGATTGCAACTTACCTTTCAAAATTTTGCCCACCGTAACAATCGCTCTTTTTGAAACCGGTAATTTATTAAAACACATCAAGAAAGTCACAAATAAACAAATGTACCATAAAACTAATTATGTCAAAATACTAATTCAGTCTTCAAAGATAATGCATTTGGGCAGCCTACTTATGCTTTACAGTTATTAACAAACTTGATATTTTGTATGTAATGTGTTTAAATGTATGCTTATTGAGTAGGAGGGATATTAGTTTCCATTTAAGTCGTATAGTTTCCACAAAACCCAGTACCTCTCTTTAGTCAAAATTTTCAAAAAACCAGGACACCTCTCGAAAAAACCGGACAAGTTGTTGTGCCTCTCGAAAAAACCTGATCAATTTTAATAAATCTTTAACTGATGCTTCTTTACGGACTTTTTTGGAAGAAAAGTAATAATTCGAACATTTTGAATACTTTTATTCCTCTTTTTTGTTTTGTTTCACTTACAATTGAGAATTTAAACATTTTTTTTTGTAAACGGACAGGCGAAAAAACCTGGACCTCTCTCGAAAAAACTGGACAATGCCTCTCGAAAAAACGATCCTGTCGCCAGACACGGGACCTACCGTGGTATATGTATCTTGTAATCAAGAACGGATATTTAACAAAAATAAAATAGTAAAAAAGTACAGCATATGTTAAATGATAATATACGAAAGTTAAGTCCCGTTTTATGCTTTTGTAGATCATTTTCTAGCATGAAGATGTTTCCTAAAAGCTTCAATTGCTTTGTTATTTTTACCTTTAAAAATACAAAATGTTTCAAAAGAAATAAAATGAATTCATACAAATTAAGGCCATATTTCATTCATACTTTATGAAACGGACTTTTCAAGAAATCACATTGGTAACAATAAACTTCCGAAGAGGGATGATCAATCTTATAATCCAAGTCGAAAAGACAAAACAGAGCATACATACCAGAGAAATTGGAGATCGTAACGGTACTGACATTTCAAAAGAAAAGGTGGGTTTAACTAAGTTTTACGGCACCAAATCTTTTCTATTGTCATCTGAGGGTCCGGTAACACTCAACACTTTTGTATGTATTTTTGATATACGTTGTGTCTACTGCTTTTGTGTAGTTTTTGTTGTTATAAATTTTTAATCTTTGCTTTTTGTTGTTTTGTTTTGTTTGTTTGTTTTGTTTGTTTGTTTTTTGTTTGTTTTTTTTTTTTGCTTTTTTTACTTGCGATGGTTAATATTTCCGTTTGGTTCTTTTAACCGAAGCCAATAAAGGGCTCGTGGTTGTGTGTCAGGGCACAAAATGCATGCTATAGAAATTCTAGCTCCGAAATGGTGCCACGAATGTGTTATTAATGTTCGGGTCAAATTTTTATTCTTTTAATTTTTTTAAAGCTAAGTGTGGACAGTGTTCTCCTTTTTTTCAAAAAGGTAAGGTGGGTGTTTTGAAAAAACACTGACCAACCGGGTTTTTTCTACTGCTTAACCGGTATCAACCAGGTATTTTTCAGAGGCCAATCTAGAGGGAAGTTCAGGGGCTCTGGGTTCCTTTTTTGTTGCAAAAAATTATGATTTCATGCAAACTGTTGACAAAGTTTGGAACCCCCCCTTTTTTTTTAATTCTGGATTTGCCCCTGAAATCTTTATCAGAGATAGTGTTTGTTTTGATAAAACCATAAAATGCACAGTATACAAACAAAGATACAGTAAAAATAGCCTTAATTTTAAGAATTTTCTTTTATTAGCTTTGGGCTAAGGTTATCTTTCTTTTCCTATTAGTTAGCCAATATGTTAATTTTCCCGCCAAAAAGTCACATGATCACAGCTCAAATGTAAACAAACACACTTGATCCTCCATTACCATTGCAGAAGTTCTGTCAGCAAATATTCAAACTTTAGTATGTTTTATGTTCTTTTTGTGGAATAACTATTTCTAAGTTGAAAGTAAATATCAATATTCTATTTCTTTCAATACAACATTTGAATAAACCACATAGATGCATGTCGTTCTGGACATGTGCCAGCCATTTTTATTTACATTTTCTCCATTGTTGATTGGATGATAAGAAATTTACATACAATAAATACCAGCGTCAAGTTGGTTCAATATTCAACATTCAACATTCAACATTCAAATTTATTTTTGTTAGTTCAATATTCAAAATTTTTCTTACTTCAATATTGAAACAGATTTTGTTTCAACGTTCAACATTCAAAATTTTTTTACTTCAATATTGAAACAGATTTTGTTTCAACATTCAACATTCAAAATTTTTCTTACTTCAATATTGAAACAGATTTTGTTTCAACGTTCAACATTCAAAATTTTTCTTACTTCAATATTGAAACAGATTTTGTTTCAACGTTCAACATTCAAAATTTTCTTACTTCAATATTGAAACAGATTTTGTTTCAATATTCAACATTCAAAATTTTTTTACTTCAATATTGAAACAGATTTTGTTTCAACATTCAACATTCAAATTTTTTCTTACTTCAATATTGAAACAGATTTTGTTTCAACGTTCAACATTCAAAATTTTTTTACTTCAATATTGAAACAGATTTTGTTTCAACATTCAACATTCAAAATTTTTCTTACTTCAATATTGAAACAGATTTTGTTTCAACATTCAACATTCAAAATTTTTCTTACTTCAATATTGAAACAGATTTTGTTTCAATATTCAACATTCAAATTTTTTTACTTCAATATTGAAACAGATTTTGTTTCAACATTCAACATTCAAAATTTTTCTTACTTCAATATTGAAACAGATTTTGTTTCAACATTCAACATTCAAAATTTTTCTTACTTCAATATTGAAACAGATTTTGTTTCAACGTTCAACATTCAAAATTTTTTAACTTCAATATTGAAACAGATTTTGTTTCAACATTCAACATTCAAAGTTTTTCTTACTTCAATATTGAAACAGATTTTGTTTCAACGTTCAACATTCAAAATTTTTTTACTTCAATATTGAAACAGATTTTGTTTCAACATTCAACATTCAAAATTTTTCTTATTTCAATATTGAAACAGATTTTGTTTCAACATTCAACATTCAAAATTTTTCTTACTTCAATATTGAAACAGATTTTGTTTCAACGTTCAACATTCAAAATTTTCTTACTTCAAAGATTTTGTTTCAATATTCAACATTCAAATTTTTTTTTACTTCAATATTGAAACAGATTTTGTTTCAACATTCAACATTCAAAATTTTTCTTACTTCAATATTGAAACAGATTTTGTTTCAACGTTCAACATTCAAAATTTTCTTACTTCAATATTGAAACAGATTTTGTTTCAACGTTCAACATTCAAATTTTTTTTATTTCAATATTGAAACAGATTTTGTTTCAACATTCAACATTCAAAATTTTTCTTACTTCAATATTGAAACAGATTTTGTTTCAACGTTCAACATTCAAAATTTTTTTACTTCAATATTGAAACAGATTTTGTTTCAACATTCAACATTCAAAATTTTTCTTATTTCAATATTGAAACAGATTTTGTTTCAACATTCAACATTCAAAATTTTTCTTACTTCAATATTGAAACAGATTTTGTTTCAACGTTCAACATTCAAAATTTTCTTACTTCAAAGATTTTGTTTCAATATTCAACATTCAAATTTTTTTTTACTTCAATATTGAAACAGATTTTGTTTCAACATTCAACATTCAAAATTTTTCTTACTTCAATATTGAAACAGATTTTGTTTCAACGTTCAACATTCAAAATTTTCTTACTTCAATATTGAAACAGATTTTGTTTCAACGTTCAACATTCAAATTTTTTTTATTTCAATATTGAAACAGATTTTGTTTCAACATTCAACATTCAAAATTTTTCTTACTTCAATATTGAAACAGATTTTGTTTCAACGTTCAACATTCAAAATTTTTTTACTTCAATATTGAAACAGATTTTGTTTCAACATTCAACATTCAAAATTTTTCTTATTTCAATATTGAAACAGATTTTGTTTCAACATTCAACATTCAAAATTTTTCTTACTTCAATATTGAAACAGATTTTGTTTCAACATTCAACATTCAAAATTTTTCTTACTTCAATATTGAAACAGATTTTGTTTCAACGTTCAACATTCAAAATTTTTCTTACTTCAATATTGAAACAGATTTTGTTTCAACGTTCAACATTTAAAATTTTCTTACGTCAATATTGAAACAGATTTTGTTTCAACATTCAACATTCAAAACTTTTCTTACTTCAATATTGAAACAGATTTTGTTTCAACATTCAACATTCAAAATTTTTCTTACTTCAATATTGAAACAGATATCAGTTCAATATCAATAAAGAGAAATCAATTCTACGAATCTATTGTTTAGAAGTGAACGTAGAGAAACAAATCTGCAAGCAGAGGCACAATTCACAGGAATGTCCACGTTGAACATATATGATGTCTACCAGAAAGTTGTGGATTTGTTTTCAGTAGTCTTCAGCGTGCGGGACTTACATCGATTTCCTTGGCAGAGCGACACGTCTGACACAAAAATTGCTCACACAGGGTTATGTTGCTCCTCGATTGCTGTCTTCACTCAAGAAATTTTACGGAAGCCATCATGCACTTGTAGACAAATATGGGATTTCGATCTCTCAAATGAGTGCAGATGTTGGTTTGTCATAGGGTGTTGATTTGTCTTCCTTTACCGGATTTGACAAGCTGAATGGACTATTGGCAACGCGACGGGTGTGCTATAGCAAGCAGGAACTGCTTACTCTTCCGGAGCACCTGAGTTCACTCTTGTTTCGACTGGAGTTCGCGTTGTTGATTGATATTCAGTTGTTTTGTGTTTCCATGTTTTACATGTTGTCTGTGTTTGTCCTGTTCTTGTTGGTGTTTACTGGTTTTGTCTCTGCTCTTTCGGACTTTTGACATTCGGATACCCCATTGGTACCTCTGCTTCTTTCACGTTGATAACAAAATAGTTTTGTTATAATTGATAACGGGATATTATACCACTTACTTGTAAGACAGTGTGCTTTATTGCAATCCGTGTTCGTCTATCGTTTCTCCTTCCGGTACAAACATGTTTCTCTGTTGCCTTCTACAATGCTTCTACTGAACGGATTGGTTTGAAATTTGGTGTACTACTTAAAGACGATGAGTAAAATTGTACCGTGCTTTTACTTTCATGGTTATATTTCCTGTTTTCCCAGCCGAATTAGACATTTTGAATGTAAAAATATATAGTTTTGCGTAACACTTTTATCTGTACCTACTGTAGGGGTTGGTTTTCGTATGAAGTACATATGTTTAGCTAGTCCCTATGTGTCACCAGATCAGGACAAGTATTTAATTGCATGCTGTAACCATGACAGGAGTCCCAAACAATTTAAGCTAGATGTCTTCTGTTAAAATATCAACTTGAGTTCTATATTTTTTTAATATTGTCCCCGCTTTGAGATAGCTTTAAATGTGTTTTATCGGTTCTTTGTAATTGTTTTTGGATATTCTGTATGTTCAGTATACAATATTCAACATCTGGGTTCAAGAATTATCGTTTGAAGTACACTTTCGTTACGACTTGAGTTCTCGCTGTAGATTGATATTCATTGATTTTTGTATTTCCATGTTTTACATGTTGCCTGTTTTTCCCGTTCTTGTTTTGTCTCTTCCCTTTTGGACTTTTGACTTTCGGATACCCTTTGGTACCTCTGCTTCTTTCTTAAAATACTTGTTTAAGATTAAGATAGAGATGGTGGTCATCTTGAAAAAAAATGTCCCAATATTGATGTTCACCTGTTAAAAGTGTACATTTTTCAAATTATTATACCATAAAGATAACACATTTGCATCTGCTTGACTAATTGGAAAATATATTTAAAGATTAAAATTGTCATGAGCATTGATAGTTTAATGTGAAACACTGAGAAATCAGAGATAGTGGGTCAAAACCACTTCAAAGCCGCAGTTCTCGTTTAATAAAAATAGTTACCGGGTATGCAGTAAATGGATTAAAACAAACCAAAAAGGAACAAATAACTCCATAAATAAGATATATTTCGTTACAAAGTTGAAACTGACCTACATAGTAACGCTTTTTAATTTCCGTTCTTCATCATTTTAAAGTCGCCAGGAGGCCTCCAAGCTGGGGCAAGCGCTTACCCGAGGCCTCTTGCATTTTAAGACAAATATTCATCAAATGTCCGGTGTCCGGAAAGTGATTTCCCAATATCTCATATCCCTGTACATAAAATGGGTGTACATATCTCATGTCCCAGTAATATGACTCAAAAAGCCCGTATCCTATTAATATCATATGTGAATGAATATCCTCAAGGAATAAAATAGAATCTAATCTAATCCCTTGATATCCTATCCGAAATATGCTTTTAACATGCGTTCATGAACGGATTACTGTTTGGTCTACATTTTAATTTAGTTAAAGTTATCGGTTTCATATTTAAACTCACGCTTTTCCCACCTAACACAAGTGATTTTCCTTTTCTTTTTCGTTTTTCGTTTTTCAATTTTTTTTTCTCAAAATTTTTTTTTCGATTTTTTTTTTTAGATTTTGAATAGGAAAATGACCCATTTTCCTTTTCGTTTTTCATTTTCCTTTTCGATTTTGAATAGGAAAATGACTCATTTTCCTTTTCGTAATTCATTTTCCTTTTCGTTTTTCATTTTCCTTTTCAATTTTGAATAGGAAAATGGCCACTTTTCGTTTTTCATTTTCCTTTTCGATTTTGAATAGGAAAATGACTCATTTTCCTTTTCGTTATTCATTTTCCTTTTCGTTTTTCATTTTCCTTTTCGATTTTGAATAGGAAAATGGCCTATTTTCCTTTTCGTTATTCATTTTCCTTTTCAATTTTTTTTTTCAAAATTTTTTTTTTTCGATTTTTTTTTTTTTTTTTTTGATTTTGAATAGGAAAATGACCCATAGAAAGCGATAGTTAACGTTTCTGTTGACAATTTGCAGACACAAGAGTGGAAAAGCCGAATTTACGCCGACCCCGATTTCGAACGTTTTAGGAATATTCATGAATCTGTCGAAGTTTGGAAATACATGAAATATGTAAAATCATTTAAAGAAGTCAGACATTCTTACTTTATTATGAAACTTTTAACCGAAGTTCCGAGATCTGTAGAAGGGCAATGCAAACTGTGCAATAGAGTTTATTCTGACATTTATGTTCATATTTGCTGCAATTGTGCCTACACAAGAGATGTACAAGATGCCTGGTGGGACACAATTATGGAGAATTTCCAATTAGAATTATTTGTCGAACTTAACTTTTACGATGAAGAAACTTTGTTCCAAATTCTTCTAGGTAGACCCGTAACGACATCTAATATTGATGACACCTTTGTCAGATTGTGCCACCTCCACCTCATTCAGTGCATGTCAAAATACAATAAGATAACTAGATTACATGCGGATGCACGGGATGTCGTTTGTCACCCTTAATTGTCTTGCTGTATTTTCCCTGTCTTTTTTGTTATTCTTTTTATCTGTATTATTATCATTATTGTAATGTTGTAAAATGTATGTATTTTCCTTTGCATTTTTTTGTAAATATCTACATGTCATGACTGTTAACCTTGCTTTTCATTAATCTCTGTAATAGAGGAATTAAATAAATGATGATGAATAGGAAAATGACCCATTTTCCTTTTCGTTTTTCATTTTCCTTTTTGATTTTGAATAGGAAAATGACTCATTTTCCTTTTCGTTATTCATTTTCCTTTTCGTTTTTCATTTTCCTTTTTGATTTTGAATAGGAAAATGACTCATTTTCCTTTTCGTTATTCATTTTCCTTTTCGTTATTCATTTTCCTTTTCAAATTTTTTTTTCGATTCTTTTTTTTTTAAGATTTTGAATAGGAAAATGACCCATTTTTCCTTTTCGTTTTTCATTTTCCTTTCCGATTTTGAATAGGAAAATGACTCATTTTCCTTTTCGTAATTCATTTTCCTTTTCGTTATTCATTTTCCTTTTCGTTTTTCATTTTCTTTTTCGATTTTGAATAGGAAAGTGGCCCATTTTCCTTTTCGTTATCCATTTTCCTTTTCAAATTTTTTTTTTCAAAAATTTTTTTTTTCGGTTTTGAATAGAAAAATGACTCATTTACCTTTTCGTTATTCATTTTCCTTTTCGTTTTTCATTTTCCTTTTCAATTTTGAATAGGAAAATGGCCCATTTTCCTTTTCGTTATTCATTTTCCTTTTCAATTTTTTTTTTCAAAAATTTTATTTTTCGATTTATTTTTTTTTAGATTTTGAATAGGAAAATGACCCATTTTCCTTTTCGTTTTTCATTTTCCTTTTCGATTTTGAATAGGAAAATGACTCATTTTCCTTTTCGTTATTCATTTTCCTTTTCGTTTTTCATTTTCCTTTTCGATTTTGAATAGGAAAATGGCCTATTTTCCTTTTCGTTATTCATTTTCCTTTTCAAATTTTTTTTTTCAAATTTTTTTTTTTTTCGATTTTTTTTTTTTTTTTTTTTTTTTAGATTTTGAATAGGAAAATGACCCATTTTTCCTTTTCGTTTTTCATTTTCCTTTTCGATTTTGAATAGGAAAATGACTCATTTTCCTTTTCGTTATTCATTTTCCTTTTCATTTTTCATTTGCCTTTCGATTTTGAATAGGAAAATGGCCCATTTTACTTTTCGCTATTCATTTTCCTTTTCAAATTTAAAAAAAAAAAAAAAAATTCGATTTTTTTTTTTTTAGATTTTGAATAGGAAAATGACCCATTTCCTTTTCGTTTTTCATTTTCCTTTTCGATTTTGAATAGGAAAATGACTCATTTTCCTTTTCGTTATTCATTTTCCTTTTCGTTTTTCATTTTCCTTTTCGATTTTGAATAGGAAAATGACTCATTTTCCTTTTCGTTATTCATTTTCCTTTTCGTTTTTCATTTTCTTTTTCGATTTTGAATAGGAAAGTGGCCCATTTTCCTTTTCGTTATCAATTTTCCTTTTCAATTTTTTTTTTCAAATTTTTTTTTCGTTTTTTTTTTTCGATTTTGAATAGGAAAATGACCCATTTTCCTTTTCGTTTTTCATTTTCCTTTTCGATTTTGAATAGGAAAATGACTCATTTTCCTTTTCGTTATTCATTTTCCTTTTCAATTTTGAATAGGAAAATGGCCCATTTTCCTTTTCGTTATTCATTTTTCTTTTCAATCTTTTTTTCAGAAATTTTTTTTTCGATTTTTTTTTTTTTAGATTTTGAATAGGAAAATGACCCATTTTCCTTTTCGTTTTTCATTTTCCTTTTCGATTTTGAATAGGAAAATGACTCATTTTCCTTTTCGTTATTCATTTTCCTTTTCGTTTTTCATTTTCCTTTTCGTTTTTCATTTTCCTTTTCAATTTTGAATAGGAAAATGGCCTATTTTCCTTTTCGTTATTCATTTTCCTTTTCAATTGTTTTTTTTCAAAAATTTTATTTTTCGATTTTTTTTTTAGATTTTGAATAGGAAAATGACCCATTTTCCTTTTCGTTTTTCATTTTCCTTTTCGATTTTGAATAGGAAAATGACTCATTTTCCTTTTCGTTATTCATTTTCCTTTTCGTTTTTCATTTACCTTTTCAATTTTGAATAGGAAAATGGCCCGAAAATGGCCCATTTTCCTTTTCGTTATTCATTTTCCTTTTCAATTTTTTTTTCAAAAATTTTATTTTTCGATTTTTATTTTTTTTTTTAGATTTTGAATAGGAAAATGACCCATTTTCCTTTTCGTTTTTCATTTTCCTTTTCGATTTTGAATAGGTAAATGACTCACTTTCCTTTTCGTTATTCATTTTCCTTTTCGTTTTTCATTTTCCTTTTCGATTTTGAATAGGAAAATGACCCATTTTACCTTTTCGTTTTTCATTTTCCTTTTCAATTTTTTTTTATCAAAAATTCTATTTTTCGATTTTTTTTTTAGATTTTGAATAGGAAAATGACCCATTTTCCTTTTCGTTTTTCATTTTCCTTTTCGATTTTGAATAGGAAAATGACTCATTTTCCTTTTCGTTATTCATTTTCCTTTTCGTTTTTCATTTGCCTTTTCGATTTTGAATAGGAAAATGGCCCATTTTCCTTTTCGTTATTCATTTTCCTTTTCAATTTTTTTTCAAACATTTTTTTTTCGATTTTTTTTTTATAGGAAAATGACCCATTTCCTTTTTCGCTTTTCATTTTCCTTTTCAATTGAGTCCTTGAAGCCAGGTGAGCGATCCAGGCTCCTGGAAATCTGTTTTATGTCGCTTACAACGTGTTTCAAAGCGAAATATAGGAGACACTGTGTCACAATCCGTAGCTTTGCGTCCTTCATCATGCCTCAACACAAAAACTTCCGTCACAGTTTTCTCAGCAACTACATTAAAAAACCTCTTGATATTTGTCATGCATTTTTGTCCTATTGTACTATTAGGTATAAAGCGATTTTATGCCCAAAAAAAGGCCTACTTCCTGTTTGCCGAGAACTTGATTTTTTTCACATGTAGTGACATTATAAAGAATTTTCATCGAAGTCTTTATTAAAAAA
The DNA here is from genome assembly GCA_963971305.1 of Arcuatula senhousia. Classification (NCBI taxonomy): domain Eukaryota; kingdom Metazoa; phylum Mollusca; class Bivalvia; order Mytilida; family Mytilidae; genus Arcuatula; species Arcuatula senhousia. Next base: position 31,162,891 of record OZ020314.1, on the reverse strand, counting down.
AAAAAATATGGAATATATGTCAGAGAGACACGATCCCATATACATTTTATACAAGATATTGTAAAAAAAGAACAAAAGGAACTACAGCTATTTAGCATGTATCGCTGTATTATTGTACCATTAGGTGTAAAGCGATTTTATGCCCCAAAAAGTCCTACTTCCTGTTTAATATAATGTAATATCTAACTCGCCACCGGGAGATCATAAGTCGCCAGGGCGAGAGAATAAGTCGCCGAGGCGAGGTAACAAGTCGTCGCGGCGAGATATTTACTCGCCTAGGCGAGATGATAAGTCGCAGATGCGAGATAGTATCTTGCTGGGGCGAGATAGTATCTTGCTGGGGCGAGATAGTAACTTGCCGGGGCGAGAAAATAAGTCGCCGAGGCGAGATTATAAGTCGCCGAGGCGAGATAGTAAGTCGCCGATGCGAGTTAGTGAGATAAAAAGTCGCCGAGGCGAGATAGTAAGTCGCACGGCGATATAGTTACTTGCCGACGCGAGGTAATAAGTCACCAAAGCGAGATAATAACTCGCCGTGGCGAGAAATTTTTTTGTATGCGTGTCTCTAATAAGTTTCCGGAGTTGTGCATGAAGGGACTCATTTCTTTTTAGCTCACCTGGACCGAAGGTCCAGGTGAGCTATTACCATCACTTGACGTCCGTCGTCGTCGTCTGTCGTTGTCTGTTAACAATTTTTCAAAACTCTTCTCCTCTGAAACTACTGAACAGAATTTAATGAAACTTGGTATGAATGATCCTTAGGGTGTCCTGCACCAAACTTGTGTTTCGATTTTTGATCGGTCAAAAAACATGGCCACCGTTACTAAAAATAGACCAGGGGGGGTCAGACTACTGTTTTTGGCTTGTAAATCGAAAAAGTATAAGAGATAGATGAAATCTGATGCACCCTACTGCTTCAGCATCAAAAGTTCTACAAAAGTCTCTATTTGGTCGAAGTTGTCAGATGATCCCTTATAGGGGTTACAGCCCCTTAAAGGTGAAAAATAACGTTTTTGCATGTTTTTGGCCTATAGAATGAAAACTATTGTAGATAGAGAAAAGCTGTTGCTTGCTTAAATGTTCAACTCATTTAGCTCTACAAAAGTCTTCATAAGGTCAAAGTTGTCAGATGATCCTTTATAGGGGTTGCAGCCCCTTAATGGTGAAAAATAGCATTTTTGCATGTTTTTGGCCTATAGAATGAAAACTATTGTAGATAAAGAAAAGCTGTTGCTCGCTTAAATGTTCAGATCATTTAGCTCTACAAAAGTCTCCATAGGGTCTAAGTTGTCAGATGACCCCTTAAAGGGGTTACAGCCCCTTAAAGGCGAAAAATAGTGTTTTGGCCTATAACATGAATGAAAACTATTGCAGATAGAGAAAAGCTGTTGCTTGTTTAAATGTTCAGCTCATTTAGCTCTACAAAAGTCTTCATAGGACAAAGCTGTCAGATGACCCCTTATAGGGGTTACAGTCCCTGAAAGGCAAAAATAGTGTTTTTGGCTTTAAGAATGAAAACTATTGCAGATAGAGAAAAGCTGTTGCTTGATTAAATGTTCACTCATTTAGCTCTACAAAAGTCTTCAAGGGGTTGAAGTTGTCAGATGACCCCTTGTAGGGGTTACAGCCCCTTAAAGGCATAAAATAGTGTTTTTGGCTTATAGAATAAAAACTATTGCAGATAGATGTTGCTTGCTTAAATGTTCAGGTCATTTAGCTCTACAAAAGTCTTCATAAGGTCAAAGTTGTCAGATGATCCCTTATAGGGGTAACAGCCCCTTAAAGGTTTGAAAAATAGCGTTGTTTCATGTGTTTGGTCTATGGAATGAAAACTATTGCAGATAGAGAAAAGCTGTTGCTTGTTTAAATGTTCAGCTCATTTAGCTCTACAAAAGTCTCCATAGGGTTGAAGTTGTCTGATAACCCCTTATAGGGGTTTACAGCCCCTTAATAGTTGAATAATAGTGTTTTTTGATTACATGTATTTAGAATGAAAACTATTGCAGATAGAGAAAAGTTTTTTCATGCTTAAAAATTCAGCTCATTTAGCTATACAAAAGTCTTTATAGGGTTGACATCAAGACCAGGTGAGCGATTCAGGCTCCTGGGAGCCTATTGTTATTTCTAACTTACTCTTCTTTGTGTTTCCATGTTTTACATGTTGTCTGTTTTTTGTCCCGTTCTTGTTGGTGTTTACTGGTTTTGTCTCTGCCCTTTCGGACTTTTGACATTCGGATACCCCATTGATACCTCTGCTTCATTTTGTCCTAATAGGTTGAAAACTTCCAGTCAATCGTGAAACTATCCATCAGTGTTCTGTGACTTATCAGGCCATACTACAATCCTGGGTATTTTTTATAAGTGTGCTTTGCTTTTAAAGTATTACGTTTTCCTACGATGAACTTTTCAGCTTTTGGAAATAAAAAATCGCTTGCTTATCAACGAACTCGTGTTCTGACACTGCATTTTATTCTGCAAACTGAAAATGATTGATCTATAAGCGCAAAGAGTAAAATTTTTGAAAAGCATGTTATATATGTAATTCAGTTTTTTAGTTTTGCTTTCATTTGTAATTGACCGTTATGAACGCGGCGAGTGTGTTGCAACAAGAACGAACTACGTACTTATCCTTCCGGAGCATCTGAGTTCATTCTCGTTACGATTTGAGTTCGCGAAAAGCCGTTGCTGATTGCTTCTCTGTTTTTTTTGTTTAGTTTTAACTGATTGTGTATTCGCCTTTTGGGACTATTAACATGTCCCATTGATACTTCACTGCCGCTATTATTATGCTATCATGTTCGGTTTGTCGTTGTATTTAACTGGACTACTCTTTATTTCTTTCTAGCCTGCAATTTGTTGTACATTGTATACAGTTTGACCATTCTACAGTTTCTTCCAATTGATGATCAAGTTATTGATGATTTTTTGAAACAAAAAGGTTTTGACTTGAGGAAAAGTGTATGATACCAGTGTGTCACCCCTTTTACAACGAAAAATAGCAGAACATGTTCTTTTTTTAAATCTTGATTTTCCTATTCTTGAATGATTTGAGTTAAGACATATGATCATCAGCATCTCATAAAATGTTTCTATCAAGTTTGGTTTAAGGTTTAGATCAGATGTGATCTAAAATTATTGTTCATTTTTGCCGGACAATTGAAGCCTTTGGAAGAGGAATTATCATCCGCATAGGTTAAACATAGTCATAATTTGACCTCTTAATCGTTTTTTTGTTTTGTTTAACTGTTACGTGTATGTCTATGCTCTTCATATTTAAATGGTATTTGGCAACATCAACCTTTTGGCTAAAGGTCCTAGCCTCTGATTGGTCCAATAATATAGGTTATAACATAACTATCGAGCTGTGGTGTTCAATCTCAAATGCCCAAGAAGAAAAGACGAAACAATACAGAGACACATCAGAGAACTTAAATATCACGATGGTCCTGACTTAGTACACAGGCATTTCCAGAGAAATGGTTGGTTTAACCAGGTTTTATGATACCAAGCCTTTCTCTTCCGTTGCGACCCGAGCGTACAGTAGTAACAGAAAACACAACACGGTTAAACGTTGTGAGACACACAAGATATAGAGATAGTAAGGTGATCATCTCAGAAAAACAAACAACCAAAACTAATAAACAATCACGATCCATTTCATCTGACAATTTTTTGTCCGCAATGGCTGATATCGAGGAAAAACTTTGTAAAGACTGTATCAGACGTATATTTAGTTCAAGGCGGTCAAGGAGACAACGGTGTTGGGTAAAAAGACATAAAATGACATATGTTCACCATATGCAGATGTTGTGACAATAACCGTGTCGGGGGCATACCGTTTTACTTATGCACGTTTGTCCGTACGAAAATTTCTGTCTAGCATTTTTCGGAAACCATACATGAGAACTACTCATGTTTGAAATTTGGGTGATTAAGTATGACAAACAGTATTTTCTTAGAAATTTTAAGATCTGTCGGATTTATACGCCCTATTTATCGGCCGGCCGATATGTGAATTTAATAAAATAAATTGCCTCGGGGTTTGTTTTCACAAACTGTGCAAGAAAATGTTTAAAAATTTGGCAGGCTCTTCAGTATACTGAATTGTATATACTAAGCGATTTCTGGAACTGTCCGACTTCAATTTCCCGCTTGGTACTCGCGTGCTGAGCCGATATGAAAATTGGTATACAAATTCCCGTTAAAATTTTCCCAGAAACCGCACATGAGAACGATTTAAAATTTGGTTTTGAAGTTCAGTATAACAAACTATAGGTATTTAAAGGTATTTTTAGAGACCTTTTGGTTGTTTCTGACTTCTACTTCATGTTTGACGCTGAACTTAGTATACCCCGCTTCCCTATGAAACGTAGATTTAAAAAAAAATCAACAGTAAATCTTAAATAAATTACTTTAAAACAAACATAGAAAAGAATTATTACATGTAATAATGTTTGTAAACAAGTTAGAATTCATAGGAGGATTAATTATGCGAATATTATAAAAAAAACATCAGCATTAACGCATAAACAAATTTAAATTTGTGTATCAGTCCACCTAAATATGTCGGCCAAAGTTTTTCATTAGTCAAAAATTATCTTTATAAGGTAGCAACTATTTGATTTTAATGGGGGAGGGTGGGCTATGGATATTTTCTTCCTGCGTTTTTATTTTTGGAAAAAAAACTAGCCTATTTTTTATGTGCGGTAGCACGCGCATTTTTTGTTTTATTTTCAATCTTTTATAATTTTTTTTAGCAAAAAATACCATCCTGCCTTTTTTAATTCAAAGCACTGTCCTGCCATTTTATTTCTGGATGTTTGCCATCCTGCCTTTTTATTTCAAAGTTCACCATAGCCCCCTCCATTTAAAAATCAAATGATCGCTCCCTAACCAGCCAAAGATTATTCTTTCTGGGAAGTTATACTGTGTTCATATGTTAGAATAAAGTTGTTGCAAATTTAAAGGGGCCACTTTTTCTTTAGTTGCTAAAATTTTGTTAAACTATTAGCAATTCGAGGGCGCATGCCATTAAGAATTGTGTTTTACTTTACGGCTTGATGCCGTCGTGCATTGAAATTTTACAGCCACGTCAAAGCTAGGCTAGGTTAAAGAATAATGCATTGTTTAGAAACGTATATAACAGCTTCGGCCATTTTCAAAACAGCGACATTTTACCCTTTTTCAAAATAGCGATATATCAAAATAGCGACAAAACATGCATCAAAACAGCGGCAATTAGTATAGTCGAAACAGCGACATTTACCTGTGCCATTTGTATATATACAGAAAGAAAAAATGATCGGAAAGGGATTTTATTAAGAAGGTGTGCGCTATCTTTTTATGGATCTTCGAATGCGCAGTTAGGCTTGGCGCATGCGCAGATCCAATTTATTCAGATGATAACCGATTTTCCTTAAGATTAGAATTTTTCAGAAGTTCTTTAAAAAGCATCGATGTTTCGTGTTATACGTTTGTTATGCTATTGGTACGGCTTCTGAAGTACCCATTTGACTCTTGATGCACTTTTTAAAAATCCCTGAACCTTTTTTTCACACTGTTTGTAATTCATTGGAATGTTTTCAAGATTTTCTTTTACAAAAATGGTATTTCAGACCAAGACAATGTTTTGGGATTGATTTCTTCCCTCGAAATAAATTAAAGGGGAATTCCCTTGTTCAAAACTCTTCCAACCGAAATGCCGTGTACGGGCGAATTTCACACCTAGTATTGAGCCTGCTGTTAACCACTAAAAGAGGCATTATCGTTTTGATAATTGTTGTAACAGAAAACGATAAACACATGGTTTTTGAACCAAAAAGCTACTGTTTCAAGCATTGGTCACCAGAATTACTGGACGTTGACTTAGGCCTTCACTTTCAATATTTTTTTTTAATTTAGATAAGCACAATCGCTATAGTGCACCCGACATTTTTAAACACTTAAGGTATTGGAGCAGAGTCTTCAATGTGTGTGAATATGAGAGCCAGAAGATCGTGCTCAGCGTTCTTTTTTGAAACCAGAAAGAGCACGAGTGAAGTCGTGACGCAAGCATTTAGTCTATATTACTACTATTGGCGCTACGTATCCGTCAGTTAGAACATGCGAGTTTTGCTTATGCCACACGTTATAATATTCTTCAATGCCCATACCAAATGTCACACTCGTACGACAATAACGATAAAGTACCCTCCTCGTTCTTGTAATATTGGATGCTGTGATGAGATTACTGACGAGTGCTAGTGTAAATAGAACCAAGAAATTATTAGTATGAAAGAAAGGAATATTACAAACGAACCTATGGCTACAACTAATTGTTATATAAGATTATATGAGTGCTTAGTAGGACTTAAACATTTGTTTTAACAGGAGACGACGACCGCCTCATAATTTATCTGGCGACCGCCACTTAGACTATGGCGCCGGCGGCCCCTTTATTTATCTGGTCGTCACCTTATATTATAACACAATCGCCACTTAAGTAAATGGCCGCCACCACTTGTTATGTCCCAACATCCACTTTATTTATTTTGCGGCTTCTATATAATAGGTGCCGGCCGCCAGATGCATTTAGAGGCAGCTACCATAAATATTAAGTGGCGGCCGATAAAATAATTAGTGACGACCGTAATATTATTTTTGGTGGCCGCAACATAATAAGTAACGACCGCAATATATTAAAGTGGCGGCCGCAATTTAATAAGCGGTGGAATCTTGTTAAAACAAATATTTTAGTCTTGCTTGGCACTACATGTAACAGGCTTCCATCAGATTAACTATTTAGGACAAGATACAACATGCCTGATTATTTGGACTTTTACACACAAAAAACCCGTTATGGTCGCTTGCAATATAAAAATCATACAAAAGTCAAGGTATAGTGAGGAATGTCGTCTTGTTTTTTCCTCTTTTCTTCTTGGATATTAGGATTGATAAATCCCAGTTCGGTAATTTTTGTTATTTCCTTTTTTAAAAGGTAAAATTAGCGTTTTTTATCATGACATTGGTCAGTTACTTGAGCTCTTAAAAATCTCTATAAATATATATTAGGCACAAAAATAAACGATACCAAAATTATTAAACTGATCTTAAGGCTGACTTCTTAAACAAGTAACTTTACGCGGTTTTAAATAAAAACTACCAGTTTTATCATTTTAAGTTACAAAATTGAACAGTTTAAAAGTGGAAAAAACAATCGTATGATCTTGAAATAGCGTGATGAAAGAGCGATAGTGTGCTATTTTCAGAGTTTGCCTTGCTTGAGGGACATTTCTGCAAAAGCACTTTCCTGGCGCTTCGATTGCTTTTTTCAAGTCCAATTCATAAATGGCGTCAGTTCAGCGTTAAATATGCAATAAATGAACCAGTTTCGAGCACAGATATGATTTTCTTGTATTTGACGTTTCGACGTTTTTCGTCCTCCACGTGTACTGGGATTATGTGTGTCAAAAGTGTAATATCAGGTTTGAAAAACAAACTAAGATTAAAATGCAAAGAAACCTGTAAAATTTAATTTATCATTTTGCTCTGTTTTGACGTTGACGTTGTATTCGATTTTCAGATTTTCAAGTTTCAGTTTTGATCGCCTTTTGGTTGTCTTCTATTGTAAAAAATGAAACATTTCATAATCGAGGTTAAAATTCTAACATTTCTTTCAAGATAATTTTCTTTTTTTATTGTTGAAATTGACGTTATTTGACGGCATTGAAAAATGTTGTTCACTTCAACTGAAGGATAAATTTTTCATTCTATTCATATAACAAATTGCAGTCAAACAGTTTCGTGGAACTATGTTAAAATTAAAAAGCCTTGGTATCGTTTCTTTTTGTGTCTTGTATATGTGGCCCCTTATTGAAGTTATGGGCATTAAACGGCAGATTTTATCTTGAAACTTGAAAACTGTACAAAACACAAAATATCAATCAAAGCTGTTAAAAAACGGTATATTTGGTTTTGCTATATACTTGTATGCATATTTCAAGAAAAACTTTTAATCAGCATTTAAAGCAAAACATTAGAAGGTCGAAAACCAACAAAAGAAACGAAAGAAAAACAATCGTTTCCAAAAAGCAGAAAGATAGAAGAAGCAATTACTTAGTACATAAATTTTCATCTAAAACTGATTATCGTTGTCAAGTATTTATCTCTTAAAAATAACAGAGAGAAGATTCTCAATCTTTGTCTGATGCCCTGTCCTTTTTGAAAGACACAACCAAAGATCATCTGTAGCTAACAAAAAATCAAATATCTAACGAGAACATAGTTTAGATACACGTGTATTTTTTTCTGTTTATGATTTTGCATCAAGGCGTTCAAAATTGTGCTTCGGAGACCTGAATTTTGTTTACTTTATAACTTTAAGAAGAATGTAAAGGAAAATTAAAAACAAAAAGGAATATGGGCCATTTTTTCTATTCAAAATAAGACAAAAAGAAAAAAAATTCAAAAAAAAAAATTTTGAAAAAAAAATTTGAAAAGGAATATAAATAACGAAAAAGAAAATGGGCCATTTCCCTATTCAAAATCGAAAAGGAAAATGAAAAACGAAAAGGAAAATGGGTCATATTCCTATTCAAAATGAAAAAAAAAACAATTGAAAAAAAAGTTGAAAAAAAAAATTAAAAGGAAAATGAATAACGAAAAGGAAAATGGGCAAAAAAAAAATTTGAAGAAAAAAAATTGAAAAGAAAATGATTAACGAACAGGAAAATGAGTCGGTTTCCTATTCAAAATCGAAAAAAAATATCGAAAAAAAAAATTTTGAAAAAAAAAATTGAAAAGGAAAATGAATAACGAAAAGGAAAATGGGCCATTTTCCTATTCAAAATCGAAAAGGAAAATGAAAAACGAAAAGGAAAATGAATAACGAAAAGGAAAATGGGTCATTATCTAAAAAAAAAAATCGAAAAAAAAATTTGAAAAAAAAAATTGAAAAGGAAAATGAATAACGAAAAGGAAAATGGGCCATTTTCCTATTCAAAATCGAAAAGGAAAATGAAAAACGAAAAGGAAAATGAATAACGAAAAGGAAAATGAGGCATTTTCCTATTCAAAATCGAAAATGAAAAACGAAAAGGAAAATGGGTCATTTTCCTATTCAAAATTAAAAAAAAAAAATCGAAAAAAAAAGTTGAACAAAATTTGAAAAGGAAAATGAATAACGAAAAGGAAAATGAATAACGAAAAGGAAAATGAGTCATTTTCCTATTCAAAATCGAAAAGGAATATGAATAACGAAAAGGAAAATGGGTCATTTTCCTATTCAAAATCTAAAAAAAAAATCGAAAAAAAAAAAAATTGAAAAAAAAAAAATTGAAAAGGAAAATGAATAACGAAAAGGAAAATGTGCCATTTTCCTATTCAAAATCGAAAAGGAAAATGAAATACGAAAAGGAAAATGAATAACGAAAAAGAAAATGGGTCATTTTCCTATTCAAAATCTAAAAAAAAAAAAATCGAAAAAAAAAAATTGAAAAAAAATTTGAAAAGGAAAATGAATAACGAAAAGGAAAATGGGCCATTTTCCTATTCAAAATCGAAAAGGAAAATGAAAAACGAAAAGGAAAATGCGTCATTTTCCTATTCAAAATCGAAAAGGAAAATGAAAAACGAAAAGGAAAATGTGAAAAGGAAAATGAATAACGAAAAGGAAAATGGGCCATTTTCCTATTAAAAATCGAAAAGGAAAATGAAAAACGAAAAGGAAAATGAATAACGAAAAGGAAAATGAGTCATTTTCCTATTCAAAATCGAAAAGGAAAATGAAAAACGAAAAGGAAAATGGGTCCTTTTCCTATTCAAAATCTAAAAAAAAAAAAAAACGAAAAAAAAAAAATTTGAAAAAAAAAATTTGATAAGGAAAATGAATAACGAAAAGGAAAATGAAAAACGAAAAGGAAAATGAATAACGAAAAGGAATTTTCCTATTCAAAATCGAAGATGAAAATGAAAAACGAAAAGGAAAATGGGTCATTTTCCTATTCAAAATCTAAAAAAAAAAAAAATCGAAAAAAAATTTTTGAAAAAAAAAATTTGAAAAGGAAAATGCATAACGAAAAGGAAAATGGGCCATTTTCCTATTCAAAATCGAAAAAAAAAAAATCGAAAAAAAAATTTGGAAAAAAAAATTTGAAAAGGAAAATGGGCCATTTTCCTATTCAAAATCGAAAAGGAAAATGAAAAACGAAAAGGAAATTGGGTCATTTTCCTCTTCAAAATCTAAAAAAAAAAAAAAAATCGAAAAAAAAATTTTGAATGTTGAACGTTGAAACAAAATCTGTTTCAATATTGAAGTAAGAAAAATTTTGAATGTTGAATGTTGAAACAAAATCTGTTTCAATATTGAAATAAGAAAAATTTTGAATGTTGAATGTTGAAACAAAATCTGTTTCAATATTGAAGTAAGAAAATTTTGAATGTTGAACGTTGAAACAAAATCTGTTTCAATATTGAAGTAAGAAAAATTTTGAATGTTGAATGTTGAAACAAAATCTGTTTCAATATTGAAATAAGAAAAATTTTGAATGTTGAATGTTGAAACAAAATCTGTTTCAATATTGAAGTAAACAAATTTTGAATATTGAACGTTGAAACAAAATCTGTTTCAATATTGAAGTAAGAAAAATTTTGAATGTTGAATGTTGAAACAAAATCTGTTTCAATATTGAAGTAAAAAAAATTTGAATGTTGAACGTTGAAACAAAATCTGTTTCAATATTGAAGTAAGAAAAATTTTGAATTTTGAATGTTGAAACAAAATCTGTTTCAATATTGAAGTAAGAAAAATTTTGAATGTTGAATGTTGAAACAAAATCTGTTTCAATATTGAAGTAAACAAATTTTGAATGTTGAACGTGGAAACAAAATCTGTTTCAATATTGAAGTAAGAAAAATTTTGAATGTTGAATGTTGAAACAAAATCTGTTTCAATATTGAAGTAAAAAAATTTTGAATGTTGAACGTTGAAACAAAATCTGTTTCAATATTGAAGTAAGAAAATTTTGAATGTTGAACGTTGAAACAAAATCTGTTACAATATTGAAGTAAGAAAAATTTTGAATGTTGAATGTTGAAACAAAATCTGTTTCAATATTGAAATAAGAAAAATTTTGAATGTTGAATGTTGAAACAAAATCTGTTTCAATATTGAAGTAAAAAAATTTTGAATGTTGAACGTTGAAACAAAATCTGTTTCAATATTGAAGTAAGAAAAATTTTGAATGTTGAATGTTGAAACAAAATCTGTTTCAATATTGAAATAAGAAAAATTTTGAATGTTGAATGTTGAAACAAAATCTGTTTCAATATTGAAGTAAAAAAATTTTGAATATTGAACGTTGAAGCAAAATCTGTTTCAATATTGAAGTAAGAAAAATTTTGAATGTTGAATGTTGAAACAAAATCTGTTTCAATATTGAAGTAAACAAATTTTGAATATTGAACGTTGAAACAAAATCTGTTTCAATATTGAAGTAAGAAAAATTTTGAATGTTGAATGTTGAAACAAAATCTGTTTCAATATTGAAGTAAAAAAAATTTGAATGTTGAACGTTGAAACAAAATCTGTTTCAATATTGAAGTAAGAAAAATTTTGAATTTTGAATGTTGAAACAAAATCTGTTTCAATATTGAAGTAAGAAAAATTTTGAATGTTGAATGTTGAAACAAAATCTGTTTCAATATTGAAGTAAACAAATTTTGAATGTTGAACGTGGAAACAAAATCTGTTTCAATATTGAAGTAAGAAAAATTTTGAATGTTGAATGTTGAAACAAAATCTGTTTCAATATTGAAGTAAAAAAATTTTGAATGTTGAACGTTGAAACAAAATCTGTTTCAATATTGAAGTAAGAAAATTTTGAATGTTGAACGTTGAAACAAAATCTGTTACAATATTGAAGTAAGAAAAATTTTGAATGTTGAATGTTGAAACAAAATCTGTTTCAATATTGAAATAAGAAAAATTTTGAATGTTGAATGTTGAAACAAAATCTGTTTCAATATTGAATTAAAAAAATTTTGAATGTTGAACGTTGAAACAAAATCTGTTTCAATATTGAAGTAAGAAAAATTTTGAATGTTGAATGTTGAAACAAAATCTGTTTCAATATTGAAATAAGAAAAATTTTGAATGTTGAATGTTGAAACAAAATCTGTTTCAATATTGAAATAAGAAAAATTTTGAATGTTGAATGTTGAAACAAAATCTGTTTCAATATTGAAGTAAACAAATTTTGAATATTGAACGTTGAAACAAAATCTGTTTCAATATTGAAGTAAGAAAAATTTTGAATGTTGAATGTTGAAACAAAATCTGTTTCAATATTGAAGTAAAAAAAATTTGAATGTTGAACGTTGAAACAAAATCTGTTTCAATATTGAAGTAAGAAAAATTTTGAATTTTGAATGTTGAAACAAAATCTGTTTCAATATTGAAGTAAGAAAAATTTTGAATGTTGAATGTTGAAACAAAATCTGTTTCAATATTGAAGTAAACAAATTTTGAATGTTGAACGTGGAAACAAAATCTGTTTCAATATTGAAGTAAGAAAAATTTTGAATGTTGAATGTTGAAACAAAATCTGTTTCAATATTGAAGTAAAAAAATTTTGAATGTTGAACGTTGAAACAAAATCTGTTTCAATATTGAAGTAAGAAAATTTTGAATGTTGAACGTTGAAACAAAATCTGTTACAATATTGAAGTAAGAAAAATTTTGAATGTTGAATGTTGAAACAAAATCTGTTTCAATATTGAAATAAGAAAAATTTTGAATGTTGAATGTTGAAACAAAATCTGTTTCAATATTGAAGTAAAAAAATTTTGAATGTTGAACGTTGAAACAAAATCTGTTTCAATATTGAAGTAAGAAAAATTTTGAATGTTGAATGTTGAAACAAAATCTGTTTCAATATTGAAATAAGAAAAATTTTGAATGTTGAATGTTGAAACAAAATCTGTTTCAATATTGAAGTAAAAAAATTTTGAATATTGAACGTTGAAGCAAAATCTGTTTCAATATTGAAGTAAGAAAAATTTTGAATGTTGAATGTTGAAACAAAATCTGTTTCAATATTGAAGTAAACAAATTTTGAATATTGAACGTTGAAACAAAATCTGTTTCAATATTGAAGTAAGAAAAATTTTGAATGTTGAATGTTGAAACAAAATCTGTTTCAATATTGAAGTAAAAAAAATTTGAATGTTGAACGTTGAAACAAAATCTGTTTCAATATTGAAGTAAGAAAAATTTTGAATTTTGAATGTTGAAACAAAATCTGTTTCAATATTGAAGTAAGAAAAATTTTGAATGTTGAATGTTGAAACAAAATCTGTTTCAATATTGAAGTAAACAAATTTTGAATGTTGAACGTGGAAACAAAATCTGTTTCAATATTGAAGTAAGAAAAATTTTGAATGTTGAATGTTGAAACAAAATCTGTTTCAATATTGAAGTAAAAAAATTTTGAATGTTGAACGTTGAAACAAAATCTGTTTCAATATTGAAGTAAGAAAATTTTGAATGTTGAACGTTGAAACAAAATCTGTTACAATATTGAAGTAAGAAAAATTTTGAATGTTGAATGTTGAAACAAAATCTGTTTCAATATTGAAATAAGAAAAATTTTGAATGTTGAATGTTGAAACAAAATCTGTTTCAATATTGAAGTAAAAAAATTTTGAATGTTGAACGTTGAAACAAAATCTGTTTCAATATTGAAGTAAGAAAAATTTTGAATGTTGAATGTTGAAACAAAATCTGTTTCAATATTGAAATAAGAAAAATTTTGAATGTTGAATGTTGAAACAAAATCTGTTTCAATATTGAAGTAAAAAAATTTTGAATATTGAACGTTGAAGCAAAATCTGTTTCAATATTGAAGTAAGAAAAATTTTGAATGTTGAATGTTGAAACAAAATCTGTTTCAATATTGAAGTAAAAAAAATTTGAATGTTGAACGTTGAAACAAAATCTGTTTCAATATTGAAGTAAGAAAAATTTTGAATTTTGAATGTTGAAACAAAATCTGTTTCAATATTGAAGTAAGAAAAATTTTGAATGTTGAATGTTGAAACAAAATCTGTTTCAATATTGAAGTAAAAAAATTTTGAAAGTTGAACGTTGAAACAAAATCTGTTTCAATATTGAAGTAAGAAAAATTTTGAATGTTGAATGTTGAAACAAAATCTGTTTCAATATTGAAGTAAAAAAATTTTGAATGTTGAACGTTGAAACAAAATCTGTTTCAATATTGAAGTAAGAAAATTTTGAATGTTGAACGTTGAAACAAAATCTGTTTCAATATTGAAGTAAGAAAAATTTTGAATGTTGAATGTTGAAACAAAATCTGTTTCAATATTGAAGTAAAAAAATTTTGAATGTTGAACGTTGAAACAAAATCTGTTTCAATATTGAAGTAAGAAAATTTTGAATGTTGAACGTTGAAACAAAATCTGTTTCAATATTGAAGTAAGAAAAATTTTGAATATTGAACGTTGAAGCAAAATCTGTTTCAATATTGAAGTAAGAAAAATTTTGAATGTTGAATGTTGAAACAAAATCTGTTTCAATATTGAAGTAAAAAAAATTTGAATGTTGAACGTTGAAACAAAATCTGTTTCAATATTGAAGTAAGAAAAATTTTGAATTTTGAATGTTGAAACAAAATCTGTTTCAATATTGAAGTAAGAAAAATTTTGAATGTTGAATGTTGAAACAAAATCTGTTTCAATATTGAAGTAAAAAAATTTTGAAAGTTGAACGTTGAAACAAAATCTGTTTCAATATTGAAGTAAGAAAAATTTTGAATGTTGAATGTTGAAACAAAATCTGTTTCAATATTGAAGTAAAAAAATTTTGAATGTTGAACGTTGAAACAAAATCTGTTTCAATATTGAAGTAAGAAAATTTTGAATGTTGAACGTTGAAACAAAATCTGTTTCAATATTGAAGTAAGAAAAATTTTGAATGTTGAATGTTGAAACAAAATCTGTTTCAATATTGAAGTAAAAAAATTTTGAATGTTGAACGTTGAAACAAAATCTGTTTCAATATTGAAGTAAGAAAATTTTGAATGTTGAACGTTGAAACAAAATCTGTTTCAATATTGAAGTAAGAAAAATTTTGAATGTTGAATGTTGAAACAAAATCTGTTTCAATATTGAAATAAGAAAAATTTTGAATGTTGAATGTTGAAACAAAATCTGTTTCAATATTGAAGTAAAAAAATTTTGAATGTTGAACGTTGAAACAAAATCTGTTTCAATATTGAAGTAAGAAAATTTTGAATGTTGAACGTTGAAACAAAATCTGTTTCAATATTGAAGTAAGAAAAATTTTGAATGTTGAATGTTGAAACAAAATCTGTTTCAATATTGAAGTAAGAAAAACTTTGAATGTTGAATGTTGAAACAAAATCTGTTTCAATATTGAAGTTAAAAAATTTTGAATGTTGAACGTTGAAACAAAATCTGTTTCAATATTGAAGTAAGAAAAATTTTGAATGTTGAATGTTGAAACAAAATCTGTTTCAATATTGAAGTAAGAAAAATTTTGAATGTTGAATGTTGAAACAAAATCTGTTTCAATATTGAAGTAAAAAAATTTTGAATGTTGAACGTTGAAACAAAATCTGTTTCAATATTGAAGTAAGAAAAATTTTGAATGTTGAATGTTGAAACAAAATCTGTTTCAATATTGAAGTAAAAAAATTTTGAATGTTGAATGTTGAAACAAAATCTGTTTCAATATTGAAGTAAGAAAATTTTGAATGTTGAACGTTGAAACAAAATCTGTTTCAATATTGAAGTAAGAAAAATTTTGAATGTTGAATGTTGAAACAAAATCTGTTTCAATATTGAAATAAGAAAAATTTTGAATGTTGAATGTTGAAACAAAATCTGTTTCAATATTGAAGTAAACAAATTTTGAATATTGAACGTTGAAACAAAATCTGTTTCAATATTGAAGTAAGAAAAATTTTGAATGTTGAATGTTGAAACAAAATCTGTTTCAATATTGAAGTAAAAAAAATTTGAATGTTGAACGTTGAAACAAAATCTGTTTCAATATTGAAGTAAGAAAAATTTTGAATTTTGAATGTTGAAACAAAATCTGTTTCAATATTGAAGTAAGAAAAATTTTGAATGTTGAATGTTGAAACAAAATCTGTTTCAATATTGAAGTAAAAAAATTTTGAATGTTGAACGTTGAAACAAAATCTGTTTCAATATTGAAGTAAGAAAAATTTTGAATGTTGAATGTTGAAACAAAATCTGTTTCAATATTGAAGTAAAAAAATTTTGAATGTTGAACGTTGAAACAAAATCTGTTTCAATATTGAAGTAAGAAAAATTTTGAATATTGAACTAACAAAAATAAATTTGAATGTTGAATGTTGAATGTTGAATATTGAACCAACTTGACGCTGGTACAATAAATTATTCTTAGCACCTCCTGTTTTACCTTGTCGGCAAATTTCTTTTATTAAAAACGAAAGAATATGTTTATGTTTGCTGGTCACCTATCGATCTATGGTTTTAATTGGCTTGGGTTATAAAAGTTTCACTCAATGTCTTCATCTAATTAGTAACAAAAGACCTAATTAAACATGGAATTTCTGAAGATTGCCGACCACCTTATCAAAAGGAAAGGTGGTCAGCTTTGGAAAAAAGGTGGTCGGCACACCCGGCTTAAATGTCGAATGGAGAACACTGGTGGAGACAAATTATCTTTTTAATATTAACTGGAAGACTGTAACATGATACTATATATAAAATTTTGCCTTACTGATATGCGTGGGCTTGTTTTTTTTAATCTAGCATGTCTTTACAAAATTATGTTGTAAAAAAATTGGAAGTTTTCTACCAAAGTGTAAGAATAGGCCCACTTCTTTGACTTGTAGCGAAGTCATAAGCATGGGCCGAGCTTTAGTGCTAGTTTTCAATATGTTTGGCTTTAAAGCCTTTTATTAAAGTATATTGGAATGAAATTGATTCAAATAGCCTACCTTTAACATAAAGTGATATAAAAATCAAGTATTTTGATGTTTTTAACAATTTGGACAATTGCCAATGTCACTTGAGATTTTGTAATTATTCAAGCTGACTTTGTGAAGAATCCCAGTAATACTGATGAGCCGTGTAGGTCGGCCATCTTTAATTTCCCGGAAAAGGAATTTTGCCAAAATAAGTCTTTCACCTCATGTAAGGATACTATGCATCTGTATTCCTTGAATGGTAGAAATATGTTTACGTTTAAAATATTGAAGATAGAGATGCTCTCTGGGTTGTCTAAATATTTAGCTCTTGAAGCTATAGCTACTCAAAAGTCTTCATTGAACCGAATTGGAAGAGATATCAATTTTAATAGCTATGGTGGGTAATTATATAATGCTCATCCACAAAAAAGACATTCAAGATATCGGCACTTCAAGACATCTAGATATATACATTTTGTAACCATCTTTAGTTAAAGGCAATGTTAAAATATTAAGAGCTTAAAAATAAACATAAAACGTATCACTATATATGATTATTTGTGCTATAATTGAAAAATCTGTCAAAGTACAAAGTAAAAAAAATGATTTCGTACAACTGGAAGTCTGTCGCTACGGCATGGGAACCCATGCTAATGATACATACCAAATACCAAGAGAATTCGATATGTAGTTAATTGCTAAAAACAAAATTACAAAAAAATTATTTCCCCGCCGACAACCTGACATTTTTTAACCCCGTTTTTTAATCCGTGAAACCCGGCCAAAATATTGTCTTTGAATCTATTCAACTAGGAAGCAAAAAATGTAAAGTAATAACACTGGAGCATCTTTTTTATTATTATTTTTTTGTATTCATTACATAACAATGAACAGTGATTTGAAATGAATGAGATAAGTACAAGATCTGTAGAATTACAACAAGGACAAATATGATATACCCGTAGTTAATAAAAAATTCTTACCACAAAATCAGTTCTGAATGTCTTTTAAAAAATGTCCAATTTTAAGTAAAGAAAACAAATAAATAATGCAATGAATATGAAAACAGAAAAAAACTGTAAACAAGGAAAGTTGTCAAGATGACACTGATGCCCCGCTGGCAAATAAAATAAAACTGTTATTTTTACAAATTTGCTAAGTCCAAGGGCCGTAATTTAGGTCAAAATCAGTGGACCAGAACGAAACTCAAACTTGACCTGTAACTCATCATGGTAGACTCACATATCAAAAATCTTTTGAATATATGCAAGGATGTCGAAAAAAGTGCGGAAACTAAAGTGTGACGAACGGACGGAAGGACGGAAGGACGAACAGACCGAAAAACTATATGCCCCCAAACTTTGTTGGCGGGGCATAAAAAGGAATAATTTAAAAGTAACAAAAATAAAACACAACAAAAGTCTCAAAGTCATTTCTTTTCGAAATCTGCCGTGAATCACGACAGTGACAACATTTCGGTTTGTAAAGTATCCTTTTGGTTTCCATACTCTCGTCTTAATGCCATCTATATATCCTTAATTGATTCGATGGTACTTGTGGACGGTTCATCATCAGGACCTAGATAATATAGTTACAGATGTTGCATCAATGTTGAAAAGGGTGCATTAAGAAGTAAGAATTACATTTGTGCTAAAGCAAGAAAGAACGCTTACTTTTTCGGAGCACCGGGATTCACTATCGTATCGACTATTTCGTGGTTTGCACATGTTGCACAATGTAATCAATGTAAAAGTAACACTTCGCTGGATTCTTGATTTTTTTTTTCGTGGTTGACTGTTACCCACGAAAATCACGAAAATAAATAGCCTTGGAATAATATTGAACCGCTTACTCTTCCGGAGCACCTGAGTTCACTCTTGTCACGACTTGAGTTCGCGTTGTTGATTTTGTGTTGTGTGTTTCTCCGTACTGTTTTTTTTTCGTGTTTGCCGGTTTCATCGTTGCCCTTTCGGACTTTTGACATTTGAATGTCCAATTGGTGCCTCTTGCTTGCTTCATTGAAATTACAGTTATTAAGTTCATGTTGCTAATTGCGGTTTAAGGTAGTAGGCCTGGGTGACCCCAAAATTTTCCAAACAGTCAATTTTTCTAAAAGTTATATGCTGTTATTTACTAGTACAGATGCATAAAATAAACAAGTTTCAAGAGATTTCACCGTCTAGTTTCTCCGCTAGGGCACTGTAAAGTCTTGTACATATGACCATTAAAGACCTTTGCGGACCTAAATGCCCTAATTTGAATTGAGGGGTTTATTTTCAAAAATAGGTCTTAGAATAATCAATCTTTGGCGAATATGAAAAGTTATTGGGTGAGGCAATATAAATTCAACGCTTTGTTAATGATTTTTCATTTGTAATTACCAATACAATATAAATTATATTAAATTTTTGAAAAATGGAACACAAAAGAACAGCTGGTGGGACAAAATAAAGCAATTTTTCTTAAAAGCCTATCAGTCGTTTTTTAAGAAAAATAAACACTTTGTTAGTATCATGAAAATGCAACATTACACCAAAAATTAAACAAATTCACCGTCAATTTGTAAAGAAATTTCATTTTAAAGGTATCATAGGCATAACAAAAATCAAGAAAATAGGGGTGAAACGCTCTCATCTTCAAAAAGAATAAATTAAAAACTGTCTTTTAATACACATTACCATTAATTATGACTTATTTGTTCAATTTACAAAATATTTGAAACAATTTTGGGATTTTAATCATATTAGGGACATCATTTCTTCGGGGCGAGATAACCATAGGCAACTTGGACCATACATGTACCAATTCATTTCCTTCCCCATACAAAATTTTCCCCAGCAGCAGACAGCAAAACTTGACATGACCTAAACGTTTTATCTGTCAGGTTTTTGAGATTTTCTGCATCTCAATGTAATGTTCTGACTATTGACATGAGAAACTTCAAAGTTGCTTTAGAAACCTGGCAGAAATAAGCATGGATATTCATTGTGTTGTGCTTATGTTCAGGTAGGACTTTTTTATTATTCAATCATTGAATTTCATTCACTTTTAATATAAGATTAGAATTTTAAACTTACAAAGACTTGTTTACAAAATGTTACGATTTTGTTTTATTATGGAAATGCCAGGAAACATTATACACAGAAATGCTCTGAAAACAAAGCCTGATCAGCATCAACAAAATGTTTGGAAAATAACTTGCATATAAAACATTCAAATGACCTCTCATCTTTTTGAAAGAGTTATGTCCCTTACCCCAGGTCTACTACCTTAAATTGATGTATTATGTGTTTTTATGTTGTGTGTTCTGTTTTAGTGATGATTTTATGTCTACTAGTATTTCTTTGCCTTTTCGGATTTTATATACGACATTGAATTGCCTATTGGTACACCTTTGCTTCATTAAAATATCCCGAGGTTAAATCATATTACTAGAATGGTAAAGTTTCTTGGTAAAGCGATGAATATTTTAAAGACAAACTAACAAAATGTTCATTTCTTCAACTTCAATCTAATGATGTATAATCTAACACTTTACTATTTGTTTACGTGGCTGCGTTACCTGCATGTAAGGAAATGGTTTACAGTTGTAAAAATAACGAAAACTTAGGTTTACACGGAAAACTAAACTTGGATTACAATGGCGGTGACGAACATTTTCTTAAGTTTACACAGCCACGTTCCCAGTACCTATTTACTCTATTTTATTCACAAGGTTTGGTGGAGCTTAAATTTTAGTGTTTTAGGTAAGATTTAAAGGAAGAATCCCGAAATAATTGACCCATGACCAAACCAATCAATATAATAGAGAAATACTGTCTTGCTACTTGAATTTGAGTTATCCTACATCATATCCATGTTATAAAAACCATGCCCGTTTTTATTTGCGAAGCACAACAAAAACATACTAGCAGGATACTAGTATTTGTCATAGCAATAGGTTTGAATGGTATAACAAACCGTTAAGCCATCCCGAGTAGCTTGGTATATTATACGTACGCCTTTTCCGCAACCAGACCAGTACACCGGCTACAACGACGATAATTCCTACTATTATAACTCCAACCAAGATAAAAATATTGCTGCCTGAAATAAATGAGATCAAATGCAAGTTAATACAAAATAAACAACTGAACTTTATGTAATATGAGAAAGACATTGCCTTAAAAGCTCGCGTAGATAATTCCATTGAAAATTTCGAATTATGCCTGGGACGAGATAATTTGGGACGATGTATTACTATTTCCCGCAATTTTTCAGCACGCGCAGACATTTTCGAAAACTTCCAAAAATCGAATGTTTCCGGACAGAACGATTTTTCTTCATAGTATTTTGAGTCTCGTGCAATTTGGCATTCTTTCTACAATAAAGAGCTCGCTACGCTCGCATATAATTTTACAGCTTGAAAGTTAAGTGAATAAACTTCAGTTATATTCATGGAGTGTCCCCTTTGTTCCTTTGTCTTACTTCTAGTCGTAATGTCCTATATATATTGATATAATTGGAAGTTCATTTTCAATGAGTAATATTTTGTTCGGTTCTTAAGGTATACGACTGGGTGTGTTTTGTTAGATTCAAGTTTATTTTTGCGGGTTCCCAACACTATTACCTATTACAATTCATTTGTTATTCAAGTCTGACTATAAATGAGCCTCTTCAATGGTTTCTTGATAACCTGATAACTGGACCATTTAAAGGTTATTACTTGATTACAAGTGTCATATTAGAGTAATTATACGAATCCAGCATCTTTCTTTTTTTTCGCTCACCTGGCCAAAGTCCGTCGTCGTCTGTCGTCGTCTGTTGTCGTCTGTCGTCGTCCGTCGTCGTCCGTTAACAATTTAAAAAATCTTCTCCTCTGAAACTACAGAACCAATTTGCCTGAAACTTGGGAGGAATGATATATGGTATGTTGGCTACTAACGATCCTAATTTTAAATTGATCTGATAAAAAAACACGGCGGCCGTTGCTAAAAATAGACAAGGGGGGTCAGACTACTGTTTTTGGCTTATAAATCAAAAAGAATAAGAGATAGATGAAATCCGATGCCACGCTACTGCTTCAGCATCTAAAGCTCTACAAAAGTCTCCCTTTGGTCGAAGTTGTCAGATGACCACTTTTAGGGGTTTCGGCCCCTTAAAGGTGAAAAATTTTCGTGTTTTTGGCCTACAGAATGAAAACTATAGCAGATAGAGATTAGCTGTTGCTTGCTTAAATGTTCAGCTCATTGAGTTCTACAAAAATCTCCATAGGGTCGAAGTAGTCAGATGACCCATTATAGGGGTTATAGCCCTTTAAAGTTGAAACATAGTGTTTTTGGTCTATAGGATGAAACCTATTGCTGATAGAAGAAAAGCTGTTGTTTGCTTACCGTTCATCTCAGTTAGCTCTACAAAAGTCTGCATAGGGTCGACATCAAGACCAGGTGAGCGGTTAAGGCTCCTGGGAGCCTCTTGTTTGATTACTTGATTACCATTTTTTGAATATTTTTTCAAATGATGTGATTAACAGTAAAGACCAGTAAATAACATCCAAAGCAAAAACGTTGTGATTACTTTTACTTGATTCCAAGATAACACCCCCCCCCCCCCAATGAGGAGCCCCTGAAAATTTACTCACCACCGGGAGCTTCTACATAGTCTTCTAAGTAATCAGCTTCTGTAATAAAAAATACATAAACATGCATTTGGGAAAAGTATTGATGTTCGTGTGGTACCATTTTTCCTTGTTTTCGTGGGTCAGGCAAACCACGAAATTAAATTCCAAACGGACTAACCTTAACATGGCTTTTATTAATATTTTCAAAAACACGAATTCATGAATCCACGAATATTCACATGAAAATTGATACCCACGAATTTAAGTACTTTTAAAGAATTCTCCATATGTCAAATCGGGTTGAATTGAAATTTTCAGTACGCTACAATGGGTTGATTGTTTGTTAAATGTATAACGGTATTTTTTCCGGCAATCGTTTAATTACTAGTTTTTAAAATGACAACATAATGACTTGTTGGCATTTTTAATCAATCAGAAGGCCGGTGGTGTAGTGGTTAAGACGACAGGCTATTTAAGCCAAAGTTCGTGGTTCATTCCTCGTCAGGCGTAAACATTTCAAGAACCAAATCGCCAACTCTCTCTTGATACATTTGCGAGGATGGTCTCAAGAAACAATGCTAGTCCTTCGGAAGGGACGGAAGTTGTCCTGTGTATGTGGAGAGCAATATCGCATGCACGCTAAAAACCCTTTTGTAGGATTCAATGAGAGTGGACTCAATGGGGGTCATTACGAATGCCGCACTAGCAAACTGCTTCCTGGATTGTGACGAATACCAGAAAAAAGCTTGTTACCCAATCAGAACATTTTTGGTAGCCAGACAACAAGTGGAAAGCCAGAAATTGCCGACATCCCTCTAAGCAAACACATATTTCTAGACATATTGACACGCGTATACAGCTCGGATCAACAGTAAAATAAGAAAACACAAAGCGGTGACCCTACTGTCTCACTACCATAACATCATCGTGGTGAGAGACCGCTCCTGTCTACGACTCAACTGTCACTGGAACAGCCAATATTGGTGGTGTGTTATGAGCTGGACGACTCATGACACATAGCGTGTCTAGAACTCTAGTTCAACAGTTGCTGCCGCGTTTGGTTTGCCTATAATCACCAATATTAACCCCCATTTAGTATTGATTGCGGTCCAACTCCCAATCCTTTCGACCTAAGTAAGAATGTGTGTCTAGACACCTTTACAAGTGTAAACCTCGAATAGTAGTAGAGAATTACGCAATCTGTTGGAGTCTAGAACCTTTACATCTCCACCAGACTATGCTTTTCCTTGTACAACCATGCAAAATGTTATACAATACCTACCCTCAGTTTGACAGAGATAAGTCCATGGTTCCTGTATGATTGGCTGACGAGTCTCGTTACAAATGGCTCCGTTGACATGCGCAGTCGTCTTGTTTAACCATAGATAGAAAGGATAAAGGTTACAGCTGCTACAACTGAACTGGTTATCCATAATGAACCTATAATGTTAAAATTGTTTGTCTTTATTACATTTAATTTCACCTTTTCGGTGAAAGGGGGGGGGGGTTGGCGCGCCGTAAAACCTAGTTTAACCTACAATTTCTTTTGAAATACCTGTTAGAAGTCAGGACCATTGTAATTATAATTTCTGCGGTATGTCTTCCTTGTTTTGTCTTTTGTAATGGACATTTGAGATTGATTCTCCAAGTTAAGTAATATTGTTATGACCCTTCTTTACAAACGCTTTTTTACATTAGAAAGTGACTTCATTACGCTGTATTAAATTCTATTGAAATAATTTCGGGTGTTTTCATTCATTTTTGTTCAAACGTAACTGTTTCACTCTCTCCGCAACGAACTGTTTCACGCCGAGACAATGCAAAGTAAGTCAAGCGCAGACAGGCCCTTTCTCTGTAATTTTATAAGTTCATAAAAAGTTATTGAATGCCTCTATATCAATTGAGATGTCATTTTATTACGCTACGGTGCTCAGGAGATAATTAAGGAAATGTTGCTTTTTGTCTTCTGCCTCAGGCAACGTTAAAAATTCCTAAATCATCACCAGCACCTCGGAATAAAATACATTGTAGGTTTGTCTGTTCAACGAAGATGTATATAATAATCGTATAATGTTTAACGTTAAATTTTGTGACGACCATTGCGATTTTCAATTTGAGTTTTGTACGTTATGGAACATTATGCTTTGTTTTTTTTTTCTTTTTAAAGGGTAATTATTAATGTAAACTATAAAAATGTATTTTCCGTTATTTTTTGTATTTGATTTGTTTGGACTTTATTGGCTTCCAATTTGAATAGTTGTTTGTTTGATTTTTTCTTGGTAACGGATATTTATAAAGAAAATTATGGTTTTTTTTGTATTTCAATAGGTTGATTTTTTGCATTTCATTGTTTGTTTGTTTTACACTCGCTCTTATTTGAAACTGATTAAAGATGTTTTGCACGTAGTAGCTGCAAATCTAAGAATCAATTCAAGAACCAAAATATTTTAAACCTCAGAGAAAACAATGGAAAGTGCTAGAATTGTCCAGAAGCAAGAATTAATATATCTAAAAGAAATGTTGCAACTTAAGGATGGTCACTCTTGAACTTTTTTATATCAAAGATTGTATTACTTGTGATGGAAATGATAGATAATTGTCCACTTATTCAAATGACAAAAAGAAAACTATAGCTTTGTCTCCTCCAGATTTTAAATTACTTTAACATTGTAACGTTTCTGGTATTAAAACCATGAAGTTGTATCGAGAATTTTAAACAGTTATTTTTTTAAGGTGGTTCATAAAATCATAAAAGGTCATACAAAGTAGGGGTCAGTGTGCAAAAAAAATTCTTTAGTATTTAAAGGTATAGTCTAGAGGAGTTCCAAAATTGGACTAAAATTCTGAGACATGAGAAGTGAACATC
Organism: Arcuatula senhousia; assembly: GCA_963971305.1. Classification (NCBI taxonomy): domain Eukaryota; kingdom Metazoa; phylum Mollusca; class Bivalvia; order Mytilida; family Mytilidae; genus Arcuatula; species Arcuatula senhousia. The sequence continues at coordinate 31,137,447 of OZ020314.1, read as the reverse complement.
CTTAAAGCATACCCTTAGAGACTTATTTAAGCAATATATTGTTTCCGTAAAATTCAAGATGGCCAGCCATCAGTTGCATTATCAGTTTCTTAGATGATATTTTTGTTCTGCACGAAATCCCATGGTTTCATCCGAGTAAAGTGCTTTAAATCAACTTCTGCTACATTGTTAAATACATTGAATATCGAGCTGATAAGTGCTGGCGATTTCAACAAAGGGTAAAGTTTAAGATTTCAGACATAAATATAATACTATCAAGTACCATTTTCATATTTACATTAATAATTTTCTAAAATAATTAGATATAGTCAAACTTACAGTTTTGAGAGCTTGGTGCTGTTATCCAACCCTCCTATCATTTCAAGATAATTGCCTTCCAGTCTCCTAAAACAGATGAAAGTCGAAAATGTCAAGTTTTTGTTTTGTAGGTGATACATGTAACAAGTGCGCGACAGACTTGAAATCAAATCCAACGTTATGGGAACCCACTTTGATCTTGTATTCTAAATATTTAAAACTGTTACGAAAATTTCTTCCCGCCTGCATGCTGCCCAAACACCCATCACTCGCCCAACACCATATTTTTACGCGAATGTTTCACTCCGTGAAATCCGGCCAATTGAAGTAGCTCACAATAAAGGTACCGATCGATACATTGTAACTACGAGAGGCGGGTCCAGACATTTTGAAAACGAGGGGGGTTCCGCTTAGTCTACTGAAGACAAGAAAGGGGGTTCATGTAAATTTTGTCGAAAATCTGCATAAAAATAACAAAATTTCTCAATGCATGAAAGAAGATTTAAAATCCCAGGGCTTATCCCATTTGGATCTGCCACTCCTTCACTTTATATTTTGCATTTGTTAGGGTTTAGCGCCCTTTTTAAGTACCTGGACCATATAATGTGGTCATTTTTTATGGCGGAGGAAACAGGAGTACCCAGAGGAAACCATCAACCTTGGACGGGTAACAGTTTGATATTAAAGTCAGCACTGAAAATTATTTAGTCCAATGATCTCCCTTGAATTATGTCCGAGTGCAATTTAATTTCTTCATGCACTTTCTTCGTGTAAAGTGTCATGAATATTAAGTTCACTAATGAGTAGTGCCTTAATGTTGTGGACAGACGGACAGACAAAAGGGTGATTCCTAAATATCCCAAACTTTGTTAACGGGGGGGGGGCCTACAATAAAAATAAAAAATAACTTGGATTGTCAAAGTATAAGTATACATGTAGTTAAACCTCACACAGACTTCTCTTTATGTCTCAAATATGACGTTCAAAGGTCGAAGTTAATGCATTTCTTTCACTCAGATTGAAGCCACGGATCTTCAAAGTGGTCTTTAAACTTTATTTTAGGACGACCCTTCATATGTTTCAGGCAAGAGGTAGCTTCATATATATTGATATGAAGTGTGGGGCCTCATAGTAAATGAAGGATATTTGTTCATTACCGCTCTACGTCGATAAAAATTCTTACCAGATTATAATCCCAACTCCTTTCAAACTAAATGGTTGGCATAATTAAAAAAAAATCAATCGCAAATAGCAAAAAAAAAATCATTGACAATTATAAGCTTGATCTAAAAAACTGAATTCTTAAAAATGAAAGAATTTTCACTGAATAATTACTCACAAATTTTCCAAACTGCTGGGATTTGGAAGATCTTCAGCATAAATGGTCGTCAAATAATTGTAAGATAAAAAGCTGTAAAATATGTATATTCTAGTACAAATTCATAGAATCCACAATAAAATCTGAAGCATTAAGCTGTATTTGTTTCTATCTTTTTAACACATAATTTAAAAGACTAGGGTTTTGTAACAATCCATCACATTTCTTGCGGAACCATTCGAGGCACCTATCACAAGCGATCGGTGCCACACTGTGAGCATTCAGCGGAACAAATTCCATTCTGCAACTTCTTTCTTTGGTGCAAAACGTACATGTATTTGAGTTCATTGGAATTCCACCCTTAGGGGATAATTAATTGCCTTGTGCGACTAATGTTAATGTTTTCATGATTTTTTTGTTTTAAAATCTGCAATGAAAACCAGCCAGCTTAAATGACCGTCAACATAACCAGTGCTTTTAGGTCAAGATATACATTTTGCAAATGTTAGGCAAACGAATCAAATCTAAACTTAGAGTTATCAACACAATTTTAAATACATGTAATTAATAATTTACACGATCCTCAGTTTCCCTTGGTTCTGTAGTCCACCGATGTGTGTTAGTTTGTTGTTATCCAATCGCCTGAAAGTAATATATACATCTATGTACATGAACATAGTAAAGGGGGTGCACAATAATATGGCTAAAATAAAATTGTGTCGTTTATTTTCCTAAAAATCTGGAAAACTAAGAACTCATGTCAAACAAATTTAATTACAACATCTTGAAAAAATCGAACCATAGTGTTTTTGGGGAAGTTTTCATTGATTATAATGGATTTTCAACATTTCATATTTTGATCACTTAGAAGATTTATTTCATTGAATTTATGTCCCTGACTAAAACGTTCAAATGATATTTAAGTAGTAGTCCACCTAAGAATCATGCAAAATTGAAGAAAATTGATTCATCGATAAAAAGGCTACAGTGGTATATTTTTAATAAAAGATAGTTCAAGGTATATAAAATAAGAAATAAATAACAATTTGCTCATAACTGCCTGGTCCTGGGAGAAATCTTGCCATTTTGTTACAAAGGTTTCTATTGAAATTATTGACAATTTTAAAAGTTATCTCCCTTTCTTACATTTTTTCAATGCATTCTATATATTTTTTTCTCTCAGGACCAGGGCTAGTTTGGAAAAAGAGCACAAAAGATCAAAGCAGGGTGCTAGTAGGAGTAATATCTAAAAAATAAATGAATCGTTCTTTGCATGATTCTTGTAATAAGTGGTACTTAAGAGTTATTATGGTTTCGTTACCCCTTAACTATTCTATATATATACACTAGTAATGCATAATGTCTAATCGTACAAAAATTGATGATGAATATAACACACATGTACCATTCACAGGCATTTGGTGAATGGATTTCATATATGACCACCCTTTTTTTTCTTATACCCCTAACAAAATAAAATTTCGATAAATTATGATTTAATTTGTCTTTTCTTGTCATTTCTAAACATATAATGTCAAAATATTGCTGTTTTATACTATCCAAATTTTTTACCCACTGGTATACATCAAGCGCTTTATGTATACCAGTGGGTAAAAATTTTAGATAAGAAATGACAAATTAAATCATTTTATCGAAATTTCATCCATACTCCAAGTGCCTGTGGTACCATTAACATTTGAAGATGAGACAGGGATGATCCTCTGGAAAAAGTACCCTAGTGTATGTTTTGGCCAACAAACTCAATTATCTATTTTTGTTTTAACTTACAGTACTTCTAGATTAACAAGATCCGTCCAAAAGTCATCATCTATCTCTTCTATCAAATTGTTTTTTAGATTTCTGCAAAATATGAAACAACTAATTTTAGAACACAAAGTTGATATCTGGGTCTAATGCATTACGTTCATATCAATGTGAGTAAAGAGCATAGAAAATTGAATTAAAAAAAAGAATATACACAAAAGACATTAACCACTGATCTTGCAACATTTGGGTCGAATGGACAAATGGACGGACAAACGGACGGACGGACGGATAAACGGACCGCAGCGCTCTATGTCTTCCTACTTTCGTAGATGGGGATAAACAGAACTTCAATCTGCAAGTTGTTGTAAATGGGGAAGCAAAGAGGCACCAATGGTGTCAAAAGTCCGAAAGAGCATCGACGAAACCGGTTAACACGAAAAAAAACACTACGAAGAAACACAAACACAAAAACAACGGAAACAAACCGCGCGAACTCAAGTCGTGACAAGATGGAACTCAGATGCTTCGAACGAGTAAGCGGGGAATAAGACCAAAAGGTCAAAAACAAAAGCATTGAACGAAAGGTACTTAAATAGGTATCAAAAGTTCAAGTCTCAGGTTCTATGTGAGTAACAAAACGATTTTTTTTTCTAATGCGTTCTAAATCCAGATAATTTTTAGAAGCGAATTTATGAATTATGTTTGGTCCAGTTAAACCAAAATAGCCAGAAGTTGGGATGATATTTAAAATTTCATTTTCAAAACAAAAATCTTTGGCAAATATTTTTCACATAATTTCACCTTAAAAGGGATAGTTACCAATCTCAAAATTTTAACTAACAATGATATATACTTACAATACTCTTAAATTCGATAGCCCTCTAAAACTTGTGGCGTTTAGACCTGTTATCTTGTTGAAATCAAGTCTCCTGTTTTAGAAAATTCAGACAAGGTTTTAAGTGATAAATTTGATAAATTATGCGTAAGGTATATCACGACCAGGTAGATGCATATCCCTGGGCGCCTTTCTTTTTGTCTTTTGTCTTAAACATGACGCGGTACATTTGTTTAAAATTTGCAAAATATTTGTTTGTTGCAATTTCTTCTTGGCGTGATGTATATATAACATGCATTGATTTGATTTAGCCTAACGTTTGTAAGCTTATGTATGCTTTGAACAGTACGGGTGTTATTTTTTTATTCCCCAGTTTGGTATTTTTGGTTTTATTGTTCTATGCTCTTCATAATCTTATAGGTTTTGCAATTTCAATATTTTTGGTAGAGCGCCTCTGATGAGTCTTGAATAGACGTAACGCGCGTCAGGCTTCTTGTTTATAATAGAAGTAAGCAAAGGTTTATAAACTTACATTGTATGTTACATGTACTCTTGATCATATATGCTTTTCTACTTACATAACTTCCAGACTTAATGGATTGTCTAACATAATGCTGAAAGTGGTGAGCTCATTCCTTTCCAGTTTTCTGTAAAACATTTATTTACAAAAAAAAAGAGATTAAATAGTTTATCTGAGTCTCACACATAAATTTATATAAAAGATGATAACAACATCAACAATAAATTTAAAGATCATGGCAAATATCCAAAAATAAAATGGCAGGACAGTGCTTTGAATAAAAAAAGGCTATTTTTGGCTAAAAATATAGTTGCCTTAGAAATAAAAAAAAAGATTCAGGTTCGACTTTTCCCGAAAATAAAAAGGCAGGACGAAGAAAATATCAATAGCCCCCCCCCCTGATAAAAATCAAATGATTGCTACCTTAGAACTTTTTTCATTGTTCATGATTTGATCCTAGTCAGGATCCAAAAGCAGTCGAACGACAAAATCACAAAAAATCCAACTTGGATTTACCTGCTAGAAAGTGCTGTTTTTATGTTTATTAGACTCAATAACTAAAATATTGCAATATCTTTTGGTTCAATTATTTATCCACAAGGAGAACAGTGAGCTAAAAGTCAGTCTATTTTGTAAAATAGAATAGGCACCTGGGTGGTCGAGTGGTCTAAGGCGCTGGTTTAAATACCACACTATTGATCACCTCTCAGCTGGTGTTCGAGTCTCGTTTGTATTAACTTAAAAGGGACTTCCCCAACTGTATGTGATTAAGTTTGCCAGTTACCTACTCAAGGACTATTTCCTCCGGTGACTTCGGTTTCCTCCGCCATTAAACCTGACCGACCTACATGGCCCAGGTGCGTCGATAAAGGGCGTTAAGCATCAACACACAAACATATTTTGTAAAAGATCTCGATTTTTGATATTTCTCATTGATGTTCATATATACATCGATGAATATGAAAAAGGCCATGCTCGTTTACTGAAATTCTTTTGTGATAAAAATGTGTATTACTTTCTAACTAGTTGACTATAAAGAATACAATGGTCGATGAATGTGGTCAAAAATGATTTTGAAAAAAATACGACCAGTATAGTACAATTTATGGCGTGTATTGAGTAAATATTTTGTTATGTCTTACAGATATGGAAAACAACTTCAGTTATATCTAAACTCATTTTGTTTAAAACGAAAGTACTTTGAAAATTAGTAAGAATAATAGGCTAATTTGAGGCCTTCTTGGCTCTACTGCTTTCATAGCCAAACTTGCCATTTCTGCCCTGGCACCATTTGCTAGGGTGATGCTTATCCTCAATCCTATACACAGGAAAAATGCAATTTTATCATTCCGTTAAACATAAGTTTATCATAGGTTTGGTTTATGTTTTGATATGACCAACATATGTTTTAGAAAAAGATATGGAGAAAAATGATTTTAAACAGGTTTGCAAACATATGATTATCATATAGCACCAAACATAAGGTAAACATATGATAAAAGCATATGATAAACATATGACAAACATATGTTTAACATGTGTTGCAATTTATCCTGTGTTAGTGTTACCAAAATGTTGCCATGTGGGTATGGAAGACTCCGTTCACATAGAGTTCGATATGATTAGGCCATTTTTTTATTTGGGATGGGGGTGGCTAGCAGAGATGCACTTACAAGATGTTAAGACTCTTCATGGTAAAAAAAGCCATCGGATGGACATAGGATATCTTGTTGTACTCTAGTCTCCTGAGGAAAAAACAAACAAACACTTTTGGTTATTGCGTCAATTAAGTAATATACATATACCTTGTATTCTTAAATTCTTAGAATATATATTTCATCGTGTGCATTGCCTTCTCAAGGGAATTGGAGATAAAGAGAACAAAAGTTGTTCTTTAATCTATTTAATTTGTTTTTTATACAGCCGACCATGGACCTTGGTGAAAACAAAGGGGATGATTGGTTGATATCTTGGGATAACCACAGCCTTCATAGTAAGTGCAAGTCTTGAATTATAATAGTTACTCTGTACACCTCCAGAGCAACTGATTTCGACTAGAGTTTGGCGTAGTTGGTTGCTTTTCAATTGTGCTGTCTGTTTCTTCGTACTGTTTTTGTTCGTATTGACTGATTTTAATTCGTTTTGCCCTTTCGTACTTTTGACATTGACAATGCCTAATTAAGTATTGTAAGGGTATTAAAAAATTTTTGTGGTTGCTAATATTCGCGCTTTCAATCCAACTGTCTATTTTGCAGATATTAATTTCCACGGTTTTCAATATACATACTTTAATTTACATATAATAATTGCATATTTTCGTGTCCCATTTTTGGCCGCTTTTCATTGACCGCGAAAATAGCGAAAATTAGTAAACCGCCAAAATTGATACGTTTACAGTAACTTTGTTAATTACATTTAGAGCAGTCTATTTTTACTTTTGCCTTTCACTAATGTACTCAATGGACATTTTAGGAGCAAGGGAGGTATAAGGTACGCTGTTTTTCAAACACAGTCCTTACAAGATTTCCACATTTATCAAATCTGTGAAATAGTTTTCTTCAATAGTCTCTAATTGATTTCCTCCAAGGCTTCTGAAAATATAGAAAAACTGTATACAATACATTTTTGTAGTATTTTTTAAAATGTTTTGTCAGATACTTTGATGTATTTTTGTATTTTTTTAATTCTAATAAAGAAATCAACTTTTTAACCACTGGGAACTTCAGTCATGTAGGTGCGAGTTGAGAAAACTATCAACGGCTTTTTATTGTAAATGTATTCCTCGAGTTTGATATAAAACGTTTTTATGACGATTAATAGTAGCCTTAATGCTATATCTTAACAATTGAAAAATATCGTTGACAGCATAAACACTTTTGTCTATTCAGAACTGATTTACAGTGTTTACCAAAAAAAGTTTTCTACCTTTTGACTTTATAAGGGCCTGGGCGGCCGAGTGGTCTAAAGCGCTGGTTTGAATACCACACTATTGATCAGGTTTGTCAGTTACCTGCCCAAGGTCGGTGTTTTCTTAAGGGAACTCCGGTTTCCTCCACCATTAAAACTGGTCGCCCTACATGGCCAAGGTGTGTCGGTAAAGGGCGTTAAACACAAACACACACTTTAGACTTTATCGAATACAAGGTTTATCACTTTGCTAACATTATCAAATAGAAACGTGCAGGTGAATGTTGGCATTTCTATGCCCCTTTCGACGCAAATGGTAAATGCTGGGGTCAGTTTGAAGGGTTAATGAAGCCAGGGTATCGAAAGGAAACGAAAGACCTTCAGCAGGTAACTGACAAACTTAATTACATAGAGGCGTCCAAGCGGGGCTAGAACACCCGCACAAGCAATGGACTAGTGATCTATAGCGTGGTATTGAAACCAGCGCCTTAGACTAATATCCTGCGTTGTGCGTTATTCGTCCATCCTGCTTGGTGCGTATATCGTGCGCTAATTGTGCATTTATTGTGTGCTCATCGTCCGTGTAATTTGAATTTTAGAGGGACTGTAAGGGAACTTGAAGGGGGGCATGGTTTTTTCCTAATTTTTTTTTCTGAAAATAATTTTTGATCGAAAAAAAATTTTGGCAGCTCAGGATAAGAAAACGAATATCCTGATAACTATTTTTTTTCTTACCGAATTAAAAAACCAAGCCCCCCCCCTCTTTCAAGTTGAATGGTCCGTCCCTAATTACAACATCAACGACTTACAAAGAAGTCAGATTTGTCATTTGTCTGAAGACGAAAGGCTCGATCACTTGTATTGCGTTGTTCTCCAAACGCCTATAAACGATCAAACAGAAACAATCATTGCAAATTCTTTAAAGAAGCGACCATTTGATTTTTAGGGGGGGCAAGGATGACGAAATGTGAAATGAAAGAGGCAGGATGCCCAAAATGAAGTAATAAATAGGCAGTCCAGTTCCTTGAATAAAAAAAGGCAGAATTATAGTGTTTTTGGCTGAAAAATTTGTAGTAAGTTTAAGAATAAGAAAATAAGAATATAAGAAAATTGTGCCAACAACTGCGCATAAAACCCAGGCTTTTTTTCGAAAATAGAATGGCAGGACAAAGAAGATATCCATAGGTTTCCCTCCCTCATAAAATTAATATGGTTGCTTCTTAAGTACAACATGAACTAAATAATGCGGTTTTCTCATGTCGTTTAGAAGAAATGATGCTCTTAAAAGGATTTTTTGTTTCTCCCACGAAGCAAGTACATGTATTACAGTATAAAAGGTTCATAATGGTCTAATCTTTTGATATTTTAGCTTAATTAGTATTATAAATGCAAAGATAAGTCCGTTATCTTGAAAATGAACAACAGACATATAAGAAAATCAAATAAAAAGTAAAGTACATTTTATAAGGGAAATTATATACATACATATTTTGAATTAATTGAGCTTATACTTACAAGTTTTTTAAGCCGGAATGATTGGCAAAATCTGTTTCTCTAATTAAACTGATTTTGTTGTCTGCTAAAATTCTTTAAAAAAAAGAAATATATTGCAACTGTAACATGTTTGTTACATACAAGTGAAAAAGCTCGAAGTGCTACATACCACTTAGGTTTATATATCTTTAAAATGCCATTAACATCTAGACATTGTGTCTAAGCTGAGATAATTAAACTAAAGTTTTAATTTTCTCAGGTCTTTGTTAAAGGAACAATAAATTGTCCATTTTAGACAGTGTGATCAACAAATGGTGTCAAAGTTTTTGATACAACAATGATGCAAAGATGTAACATTTGATACAGTGCGATCGAAAAATGGTTCTAAGTTCTGAAATACAATGAAGCAAACATTTTGTGCATAGTCTTTTTACTTTACCATGGCAACAGGATTAGTGTGTTGCATCAGGCCGGTACTGTATCGCTTTCCGTTCTGAAGCATCCGTTTTCATTTTCCTCTGAATTTTGATTGTTTTAATGTGTAGTCTTATAACATGTATACCCGATGTTTTTTTGGATTTTGATAATCTAGGGATTGTATTTTCAGTCTTAGCCCAATGCAAGACAGCGAGCAGGGACCTCTGGTCATGTTGAGGACTGCTGGCTGTTTTCCGTTGTGATTTTTAAATTGTCGTTTCTTTAATGTTGGTTGTGTCGCGTACACTAATTCCACATTTCTTTATCGTTTATCTATTTATTTCCTCTAATAAGGATGCAAAAAATAATATACAACGTACTAAAATACATTTTGGTCTTATTATTGTGCTTTTAGTTAGACACAAGAACAATAATATTGGAATCTTACAGATTTTCCAAACTCGAAGCGTTCCTAAGCCGTATATTGTAAGTCTTTAAACGATTGTATTGAAACGTCCTGAAAGAAGACAATAAAAAAGGCATAACAATGTATATAGTCTCTTAAAATGCATGCATGGTAGTGATCATGAATACATGAAAATTTCTGACAGATTTAGGAAAGATCGTGGCATAACTATTATAAATTGGGTATATATAATTATAGATCCCAGGCCATCGTTCATATTTTTTTAAGGGGGGAGGGGGGCTATGGTGAAGTTAGAAATAAAAAGGCCGGATTAAAAAATCGAGCAATAAAAAGACAGGTAATTGCATTGAATTAAAACAAGAGGCTCACAGGAGCCTGAATCGCTCACCTGGTCTTGATGTCGACCCTATAAAAACTTTTCTAAAGCTAAATGAGCTCAACACTTAAGCAAGTAATAGCTTTTCTCTATCTACAATAGTTTCACTCTGTAGCCATAGGCCCAAATCGTGAAAAAATGTTATTCTAGGGGTCATAACCCCTATAAGGGGTCATCTGACAACTTCGACCCCATGAAAACTTTTGTAGCGCTAAATTAACTGAACATTTAAGCAAGCAACAGCTTTTCTCAATCTGCCATAGTTTCACTCTGTAGCCATAGGCCCAAATCGTGAAAAAAATGTTATTCTAGGGGCCATAACCCATATAAGGGGTCATCTGACAACTTCAACCCTATGAAAACTTTTGTAGCGCTAAATTAACTGAACGTTTAAGCAAGCAACAGCTTTTTTCAATCTGCTATAGTTTTCATGTTAAAGGCCAAAAACATGAAAAAAACGTTATTTTAAGGGCCGTAACCCATATAAGGGGTTATCTGACAACTATAACCCAATGAAGACTTTTGTAGAGCTAAATGAACTCAACATTTAAGCAAGCAACAGCTTTTCTCTTTCGCTATAGTTTTCATTCTAGACGCCAAAAACACGAAAAAACGTCATTTTAGGGGCCGTTACCCCTAAAAGGGGTTATCTGACAACTCTGATCGTATGGAGAATTTTGTAGAGCTAAATGAACGGAACATTTAAACAAGCAACAGCTTCTCTCTATCTGCTAAAGTTTTCATTCCATAGGCCAAAAACATGAAAGAACTTTATTTTAGGGGCCGAAATCCCTATAAGGGGACATCTGACAACTTCGACCCTATGGAGACTTTTGCAGAGCTAAATAAGCTGAACATTTAATCAAGCAACAGCTTCTCTCTATCTGCTATAGTTTTCATTCCATAGGCCAAAAATATGAAAAAACGTTATTTTAGGGGCTGTAACCCCTTTAAGGGGTCATCTGACAACTTCGACCATATGGAGACTTTTGTAGGACTAAATGAGCTGAACATTTAAGCAAGCAACAACTTTTCTCTATCTGTCATAGTTTTCATTCTATAAGCCAAAAACATGAAAAAATACTATTTTTCACCTTTAAGGGGCTGTAACTCCTATAAGGGGTCATCTGACAACTTCGACTCAATGGAGACTTTTGTTGAACTTTTGATGCTGAAGCAGTAGCGTAACATCAGATTTTATCTATCTCTTATACTTTTTGATTTACAAGCCAAAAACAGTAGTCTGCCCCCCTGGTCTATTTTAAGTAACGGCGGCCATGTTGTTTGGACAGCGGTAACCATTTGTGCAATCTTGGTAGAGGACATCCCATAGATGAAGTGTGCAAAGTTTCAAAGCAATCCCTTCAGTCCTTTCAGAGGAGAAGATTTTCAAAGATAATTAACGACGACGGACGACGACGGACGCCAAGTGATGGACCTTCGGTCCAGGTGAGATAAAAAGGGGAAGGATTGTAATTTTGGCTTACAAAAGAAATTAATTTCAACAAAAGAAAAAAAGATATGCGCGCTAGCTCTACAAAAATTCAGACTAAGTTTTTTTCTGAAAATAAATAAACAGGAAGAAGAAAATATCCTTAGCTCCTCATAAAAAGTCAAATGGTTGCTCTCTTAAGGCGTGGCGCTTTATGGAGAAACTTTTCTTTAATAAAAAAAGGTTTATGTTGCACCATCGTCGGAAACCCACGGCTGGTCACGCTCTCGCTACGCTACCTGGTGAGAGCACTTTATTGGTTGTCTTCACGCAAGACTTTTCATACAGAAAACATCATGTACCAAAGGGCGGATCCAGGATTTTAGTTAAAAGCTCGCTAGAGCTTGTGTTTTCTTGTTCTGTAATGTACCGACTCTAAATAAAACTTTGATTGATTGATTGATTTTTTTTGGTGGTGGAGGGAAAGGGGGGGGGGGTTTACACTGATTTTGTGCATACAAAAACATAATTTTTATGATATTTTAGAGGGAGAGAGGAACGTACGCCCGGTACGCCTTTCTTGGAGCCGCGCCTGGTGCCCATTGGCAAACGTAGAGCATAGAGCAGTAGAGCATAGAGCATTTACCCAGAATATTTGTCAACTTACAAGATACTTAATCGGTCCATATGGTAGAATGCTTGTGGATGGACATTAACCAAGATGTTATTGTCTAAGCGACTATAAAAGAAAACAAAAAATGATACATGTAATGTTACTTCACTGAAATAATAGAAAAAAATCATTGTTGTTGACATGATCCTTAAATCTATCAGATTTATGTCCATCTTTCCCCTGATTTCATCTGAATATTTTGGCATCTTGGCAATTTTTAAGGTCTCCTCTAAAAGGACATTTCATTGAATTTTTCACCTGTTGCTAGATTTCTGTACAAAATAAACACTATTTTCGTTGTTGATTGTCGCACACAAAAAAAAGGATGCCACAAGAATGATAACGAAAAAAAAACAAAAACACAAAAAACAGAATACAGACAGAAATCTGACCTGCTAATAGAATTGATTTATATTTGAATTGAGTTTTATTTAATATTTTTTTTATTTCCTTTCCTACATGTACGTCTATCGACATCCAAATGACCCTTTGGTACCATTTGCTTCTTTCTTACGCATATATGAATATTTTTGTCTGAATTATAATAGTTTGTGGCATTATGGAAAGCAATTTTTACCCTGTATTTAGTTGTTATTGTAGTTATTTTTAAAACTTTTTCCTAGCAAGGCCCGCACCAATAAGCTTGCCGATTATAAAATTCACTAAAGAGCGCACAGAACCCGATTTCGGTCAATCTTTTTTGACAAGAGAGCAACTGGGATGTGTGCCCAGTTGATTTGAATAGGGAAGCCCTGTCATAATGAATGCCGGAATTGTAAGGCTATGATGCAGACGACCTAACCTCTAACCATAGAGATGAACTGTTTTAGAAACATGTCACGTTCCTTACACCCTTCTGTGGGACACAAGGGTAGGATGTGTAGAACCCGTTCAGGAGGCTAAGGTTCCCTAATTATAACCGACCCTTCTCTAGTGGCAGTAAAAACTGAAGGGCCTTGTTTTCCCATTTCCTCAACTTCATCATCCTGTCATGATCATTTCATCATACCTTTCATGTTCATTTCCCTGATAGTGCTGAATTTGTAAAGCTTGGGATAAAAAAAACATTTACTAACCAACTAACTCATTAATTTACATTACTAGAAGCAGGAAGAGCCCCGTCGGCAAAGTTATGATCTTTTCCAACATACATGTATTTGACAGATTTTTATGAAATTCTATTTTTTAGATGTTGACGGACACAAAGACAGACAGACGGACGGAAAACTAAGGAACTTTCAATCTTTGATGGTGGGCCCTGAATATCTGCTATACTTACACAGATATCACGCTGGTCAGATTTTCAAAATCTGTCTCGTTGATTGTCGTTATACTATTATTGCTGAGGTATCTAGAAAAAAGTAAAAATAAAACGAGGCGTCCGTTTTTATACATTCTTTTGAAAACTACAAAGCGTTCCATTTTTTGCACGTATTTATTTATCACTTTTGACTTATTTGTGTTATAAATTCGAGTGATTTGACACATTTTAACATGGCATTTTGTGGGTCTACAAAAAAAGGAAATAATTGTTTTTCAAGGTACTTGAGTTTTTTTTTCCTTAAGATTTTTGTTTTGGTTGCATAAAAATAGTAATATAAACGAAAAGTTAAAGATTCCGCAACAGAAAACAGCCAGCAGTATGTAACAAAACGGGTTATTTACACAGCAGCCTTCAATGTGACCAGTGGTCGCTGCTCGCTGTTTTGCTATCGACCCTAGATAAAAAATGTTTTAAACCCAATCCTGAAATGTCAAAGAAAACCCCTTCTTGCAAAGAACAAATAACATTTGGTCGAGAAACACAATAAAACAAACACAAACAAACTTTGCTTGTTTTCTAACGTTGCTGATAAATTGCTGTGCAATTAAAAAAATGTTGAATACTTACAGCATTTCTGTGTCTGTGGGTATATTTTCAGGAACGTCCTTAAGACCCTTCTCAAAACATCTGAGACTTTTGTCTATACATTGGCATTGCTGGGGGCATGCATGGACGCTTAGAAGCATTCCAAGGACAATTGCTATGATCGAGCAAAATTCCATCGCCATATCACTTCCTCGCTTACAAAAAAAAAAGAAAATAATTTTTTTTTTATTTTCTGTACCGTAAAACAAGATAAAGTGAATAATTATAACTTTTTATAAATGTTCATGTCCGTATTAGAAAGAAAATCAACCGGTCAATTGACATACGTAACTACTATCACCAAGGTCGGTGGTTCGATCCTTGTCTAGGATGGAAATTTCATGAATCAGTTTTGCGACTCTCTTTCGACACCATTTGCGAGGATGGTCTGGATGTTTGCTTAAGAAGGATTTACCAATGTAAGTTTGTGTTAAGCTTGTTTCCTAACCAAGTGGTGATAAATAAGTTCTAACTTATTGACAGAGGTTCAAAGCGCTATTGTATGGTGTAACAAAATTTTCAACAGTATATCCTTGCGGAGAAAAATGGACTCTGTTACAGCAGAATTCATGGTCATCGTACCGGGTCCTCCGGTACAGCTAACACCGAACTGGACTTACTAAACCTTTTAGTAGTTATCCTTGTGCGTTAAATGGCTTGTAAAACCATAACATTCACCCACTCAAATTACTTTGTCCAAGCCACAAGCACTTGTTATTATACGAACTAAATCACAACGAGAAATCACTACAAAAGATGATTGACTTAGGATTTTCAGAAGAGACGCGTATACCATACGATGGTTATATCACCTATCTTATTACTCCTCAGCAATGTTTTCCTTTAATAAATGCATATTCAATAGTTTCACTATTTTTTTCGTTTGCTAGCTTTGAACTAATGACCGGTCAATAGTGACACATTCTGTAATTTTATTTTTCAAACATTTGCACTTAAGAAGTTGAAGAATATTCAATCCTACCATTTTTTATTACTGTACTACTGTCTTAATAAGCACTACAAGTAAATTTTAAACTAACGATTGTTGAATTAAGGGGTTCAAATGATTCGTAAAAACAGCAATTTAGAAAATACAAAATAGCAAAGCGGGTACATAAGCAGGTAATTTGAGTACCTGTATATTCATATTTCAAGGAGTAACCCCTTATCGCAATCATTCGAATCAAAACTGGAAGATACGTTAGCTGGCTACAACTGTTTCAATGTCATAGGTTTTCACGGTCCTATTGGATATTTTTTTCGTTTTTCTATTACCACTCTAAAGCCATGCTTGACCAACCAACCCCCCCCCCCAAAAAAAAACAAACAAAAAAACAAAACCGATTATAAATGCAGAAGAATAAATCTCTGATTATTTTAAGAATTAATCAGATGAATTACATCTTATAAAAACTAGACCCAATCAAAGACATAAATATAATACAAAACAGCCATATTCGGAACATTCTAAGCAGAACACGACAAAATCGTACTTACCCCTTGCTTTGTTAAAATGTTATATAATACCAGTTTAAAACAGATGCATATGTACGTGTTTAGCAACAGAGAACGTGGGTTAGCAGAGCGAGAAATGGTTAAATTTATTGCAGATGGTTCCACGAAGTAAAGGTCGAGTTACATTTTCACGGGTAGTCGTGTTGACTGTAAATCGGATTATGTATTAACTCCCTTTGTCGTGTCTATTTACGCTATAAATCAATATAGTTATCTGTTTTGTGAGGTTATAAAATAGCATTTATCCGTTCATAGAAGTCACAAAATAAAGTATTAACTATCTATGGTCTTTTACCGGCTATATTTTACAACTGGCAAACTGAAGACGGTCCAAAAAATACCGATGTGTGACAACAGACTTGGATTAGACTGTTGTAAACTTTTTACTCTGTGTTGGAAGTCATACACAGGATAGTCTTCATCGTTAATTTAACCGTGCTATTAACGAATGATTTTATTTTTTTTCCTGTAAACTTAAGGGAGTACGAGCTTCAGAAATTGAACATTTTCGAGATCCTCGGCTTTTATCCATTCAAATGCATTAAAAAAAATTCAACATGTTTTTTTAATATTTGTTCAGAACTATTAAGAGAAGGTCATAATAAACACCCTATAACAATTTCATTCAATTCTAATTACAATTTCTATGTTAAAACAGAAGACGAACCTTCAATGTATTTCCTATGAAAAATCTAGAGAAGTTTTTTTCCCGCCATATTTTTAGGTGCTTATATCATGAAAACTGCTCCATGTTTATGAAAACTTTTTTCATAAAGTCTTGCTATTTTCAGCTATTCTTTCCAAATTTTCTATTCTACAAACCTTTTAATTACAAAAAATCTCAGGTTTGTACTCCCTTAAGGTTAGTGAGGACACCTGTCATGTGACCAAAACAGCTGAGAATGCAAAAAACAAGTGCGAATGTCACAAATACCTTGAAACTTGTTATAAATAGTTTCATTCAATAAAACTTAATCAAAATTTATTAATTTTGATACAAATGAAACAACTATCCTTATAAATAAAATTTTCAAATAAAACAAGGGAGATAATCCACTTCAAAAATGACCAAAATATTACAAAGATTTGTATAGTAGACGGAAAAGTAAGCTGGTGACCCCCAGTATTTATTGTATTATTTCAAAATATATTGTATTTCATTGATTTTTATCAAATAAAAATAAAATTTAAATTCGTGAATTTTTTCTGTGACAAGATTTACTGCTAAATATTTGGCCTTTTCTATATAATCTATAGTAATTTTGGAAAACTTTGAGCCTAAAATTTGGGAAAAGAAAGGGGTCCAATATTTTTACACAAGATAAAGTATATACCTAATACTAATTTATAAGAAAATTGGAAATTTTAAATTCAGCATTATTTTTGGGGTCAGGTGTCATCACTAACCTTAAAGGTGGCACCCGGATCTTTTCTACTTGCTTTCCATTCCATAATTACTGTTAGATCATGTCAAGTATAGTTTTAACAATTATAAACAAAAGCTTTTAAAACCTACAAAGTATCGACAGTAAAATCTGTTTTGAGAAGTGATAAATAACATTATTATAAATGATTTTGATTGATTCATATTTTTTTCTTGGACTCTTGAAGCTTTCTTTCTGTGTTCAAATCCTGTCCGAATAAGCTTTTTATTAACCAGCCTTTAGTTACTTTTAAAAAAAAAATTATAGAAGAAATTCTAAGGCTAGTTTCAGATATCGAATTTTATTTTAAATAATGATTGGCACATCTTGTCATTAATTTGATTCAATAGATATCGTCATTATTTTCAAGAAGACATAGTTTTGATGTATATCGCTACATGTATCAATATCAAAGACTTAAATATTGCTAGAGATATGAAATAAGCCGGATTATCGACTGATCTCTAATGACATGTCATGACAGTTGCTAGACGTTCTGATAACTTCACGGATAACTGAAATAATAACATGTTCGTGAACAAAAAATAAGGATTATGGACCGACAGTTTGAATTGAAAGGAGTCGGCTTGGATTTATCCTAAAAATATTTTAAAGGAGTACGAAGATGAGAAATTGAACACTTTCGGGATTATCTGCCCTTATCCATTCATATGCATTCCTGTAAAAAAAAATCCAACGGCATGCTTTCTTAATATTTGTCCAGGATAAGTTAGCGAATGTTCTTATAAACACTATTTAAAAAAAGTCAAAAAATTCTAATTACTATATCAATGTTAAAACCGAAAAACAAAGTTCCGTGCTTTTCCTAAGAAAAGTCTAGAGGAGTTTTATTTCCCGCCATATTTTAAGGTGCTTATATCTTTAAAACTCCTACATGTTTAAAAAAATCATAAAGTCTAGTTATAGATATTCTTTCCATTTTAATATGATGCAGGTTAAACCTGATAAGCTCCCGCATAAAGAGTAACTCAATCAATCATTCAATCAAAGTTTTATTTAGAGTCGGTACATTACAGAACAAGAAAACACAAGCTCTAGCGAGCTTTTAACACCGACATAACTTTCTTATGTATAAAAATGGTGCTTCATACTTTATTTAAAGCAAGAACTTCAATTACAGCAAGAAACGCAAGCTCTGCAAACAGAACAAGAGAGTGAATCGTTGCAGACCTTGCAGAGGCCACCCTTTAAATAATTTCTACTTTCATTTTCGAATGAGAGAAAATAACAAAAACAAATGTGTTTATTGAGGAAAAAGTAAATGTAATGATTGCAGGGAATGAAATTTGTCCGCTGAATTATTCAAGTTTTTTGTTTGGTTGACAATGTACCGCTTTTTGGGGTCCTGTTTCACGAAAATGACAGGTTCCCGCGCTTCTGTCATTTTGTTTTGATGGACGCGACCTCTAGTGATAGATTAATAATTAAAATATGCCTGAAGTATTTTTCTTTTTTTAATTTTAGATTCTTTACATTTAAAATATTTCATAGCTGGAAATACTTGAAATAATCATATTGATGCAATAACTATGTTTATTATTTTTTAACAATGAAAATAACAAAAAAAAAAAATAAATAAATAATTTTGCATTCTGTGCTATTGGGTGCGGAATTCTGACTGTCACTAGCTTATACGTCTTCCAGTTTTAAGGCACCATACTCAGTCAATTTAGTGCCCGCTGTGCGGGAGCTTATAATTTTTAAAGAACTTTTAATTACAAAAAATCTCATGCTGGTACTCCCTTAAAAATGTATCTGAAGAAGGATTTCTGGATGTATAAAATAATGTTAATTAATATATTCATTCAGGAGGTCTTAAGTTGAAAAATGATCAGTGTTAATATTAAAAAATTTTCATTCATGATGTCTTAAAAAAACCAAGAACCCCTTTTAAGTTGAAAAAAAGTTTGAAAAATCTAGTTTTGCATATGATTAATCTTTTCTAATATAACCTAAATACGATAATAAATACATTATAAACGAGCATGCATTTAAACTTCATTTTCGGTATTTTGAAAATATTACTTTACATTAAAGCAGGGAGGGGTAAAGAGAGTAACCTTAATTAAAATTTTAAAAATTCTTCTTTAGATATTTCAATTTAACCTAATTTATATACAACATTTTTATATACAACATTTTTATATTCAAACATAGGTTTATTTATTTTAATAAATAGAATTTTGGTAAACTGACAAAAGAAAGATAACTAAACATATAAAAGATTTGAAAATAAAATCGTAAAAGATTAAAAATAGAGCGTAGAAACTAGTGCAAAATTTGTCATAAAATTATATTTATCCAAATATAATGTTCATAATCTGACATCTCAAATTAATCATAAAATCATATAAAGTGACACACTCTGACGTCTACTACAGAGGGGATAGTGTATCCACCGAACAAATATTAAAAGTTTGTGTTTACAAAGAAGTTGGTTTATAAGTCGAATTTCAAAATTTGAATTACCCGAGAGGAAAAATGAAATCTTGTTTTGCTTTGGTTTGGATTTTTATCGAAAATGCTGTAGTCTTATCTTGTAAGTAAATTATTTTGTTAATTGATAATTATTTCTTTTTAGAATTTGTACATGTTATGTGTGAAACCTTCCTATTTTTATCTTATCACAGCGTAAAACGTTTTTTTTCAGTTATTTTATCATGGTTCTGCACAATCCATACTCTATTCTTGTTGAAACAAATACGAGCAGCAAACCCGCGATTGGGCAAAATGATCAGTGTCAAATGTTCGAGACAAGGAAAAAAACCAAACCAAGGCAAATAGCGAGGAAACTGATGATCATATTAAGGGCTGAATGACCTTGTATGGGCATTTCAAATGTGTAAGAGCCAGGTTTCATGTAAAATAATTCCACTCTTTTGTTGTATTCATAAGATCCGATAGTTACACACAACACAACACTGTCGTGTCTTGAAATGAACAGCGACCATACATAGTTAAAGGCAGTGACTACCTGTATTTTCTATACTACAGCAGCCTAACTTGTCGTAAGAGATGACTAAGGGTCTTGGGATTTTAACATCGGGTTAGTATTCAAGCCCACATAGCAACACAATGTGAGCCCTAGGTGGCAAAATAGGTAAGCCATCGTCCTCGAGGTTGTCAGGTCTATAATAGCGAGCATAGCTCGCAAGCGGAGAGCTCTACGGTATTTGTTTCCGCGAGAAATTTGCTAATGCTGATTTAGATTTTCTATGGTCCGGAAAGGGTTATTATTTTTACAGGACCGGAGTGAATGTTAAAATAATTTATAAGAAAAGAAATAATGCTTAAAAAAATAATAAATTGCGCTTTTTACAAGAAAATAATAGTCTTAAAATAATAGATACACATAAGCTGCTCGTTTCGTCTTGGTTATATGCACGTACGAAACTAACGTGTCTCGAACCTTAATCGCCCAATACCATCTCGTCCCAAAATAAGCAAATGAAAATATTGGAAATTAAATGATATACAAAAGAAAAGATAACAAATAAAACAGAACAAAACGTAGTCCCTTTTAGCTATGCTCGCATTTAGGCAAAACCCTGACCGTTTACCATAGTGGACGAACGTGTGTAGATCTTTATGAACATAAAAGACCCCTCTGTTTCCCACCAAGTAGTGAACTGTTTAAGCTTAATTTTCGGACCCTACCCACCTCTCCCTTTTTCCTTTGGTCTTCAAAATTTCAAGTTCATTTGTTTCCCAAACCCCCCAATGTTTCTTATCGTCGTATCCTGTTTATTTTGTCATCCTTTTCATATTAATCTTAACATATATAGCGTTGAAAGGGCGTAAAACACCAACTCAATCACTTATTAGTATTTCCTATATGCTTAAAACTGCATGACGGTGACCAGCTGTCGTAGGTCACATTCAGGGTAGCTGTAATAAATAAATATAGCTCCTTTGACATATTTGATATAGTCCTTTTTAGAAAGTATTTTCCGGACTTGCGGGATGGGCAATCTTTTACTTATTCACTACAGGTTTACGACTTCCGGGTCGGCCTCAACGTTGAAAATCTGTTGGAATTAACTTAATTCGTCAACCTGTTAAAACATGTTTAAATCTGTCTTCCACAGTCTTAAACTACTAAAACATGTGTTAACATCCAAGATTTTACTCCAAACCAGTTTATTTGAATCGGGAAGGGGAAATTACGCCAAAAAGGGATAGGGATGAATTGATGTTTTCCTTAGCTCAACGTTGATCACATAATGTGGCCGACCCACAAAGGGAAACTACTCTTGCAAAAATTAAAATAAAAGACTCGGAATCGGAATTCCGGATGACTTTTTCAAAAGGGCTATAGTGAATTAGAGAGCAATATAGGGTATTAATACTAGGACTACCTTCAAGGTTGTTTTCCATTGAGAATGGTCAAATTGCCACTATTTCATGTACATGTTGGTTGTGTTGCGATATCTTCTACTGAGTGTATATTTTGATGTACACCTACATTTTTATTTATTTACAAACTGACCCAAAATTAAACATATATGTTCAAGACGGGAGTGAATGAAAATTGAAGTCTCGTGGCAACTTGACACGTTTAAAAATACTAAATAAAAAGGTTAAGATGAAAGTCAATATTAGCTATTAGCCTTAGGTCAAATAACGAATGATCGTTGAATTTAAAGTTTAACATTTTAATTGTATGATTCAAGAAAACTGAGCGATAAGTTTGTTTGTATTTTCATAACTCTTTATATTGGACGTTGTACAGTAAACACTATGTAGGTTTAGTAAGTTTGTTTTACAGTTTATTGTAAGTCGTTGACCCATCACTAATAGAACCATCCTTACGCTCATCTAACAAAACCATTAACATAATGTTTCTTAAACATGTTAAACAATACGGTACTTTCTCCATCGAGCGTCGACCCGATTTTATTGCTGCTTTGCTGTAGGGGTTAATTAAATATTATACCCCTATTCGTAAGAGGATGGGCTATATTGCAATCACCTTGTCTGTCCATCCGTCCGTTCGGTGCAACATTTCAGCTTATACTGAAAAGATTTATTTCAAATGGTAGAGAGCTTTAGAAAGGATAAACATTTCCTATACATTTTTTGGTCACCTGGTTATCTACTTCCTGTATGCCTAGCCGGCTTACATTATTTTAAGGGTCAAAAATGGGAAATTTTTATCGTAACAGATCTTTCCGCTTCTACTGAAGGGAATGATTGTAAATTTGGTACACAGTTTTAACATGATGAGTTGTACCGTGCCTTTGGCTTCCAGGGCAGTTGAACATCTTCTTGTTTTCCGAGCGACTATTTTAAGGATCAAAAATAGAAAAAAAATATTTGTAGCATCTTTCTCGGCTTCTACTGAATGGATTAATTATATATTTGGTACACAGCTTTTGCATGATGATATATATCGGGCCTCTTCTTGCCAGGTCACTTGGTCATCTACTTCCTGCTTTCTGAATGGTCGAGTGAGGGTATGGTTAACACGACTTAGGGAAACCCTTGTTTTCCGGTACATATTTTATTGACTGGACAATTTGCAACAACTTCGTAAATCGAGTTTTATTGATTTTAGCTTTTTTCTTTGATAAAACTTTATTATTTGGGGGGTGGGGTGGGGGGAGGTATTTCAGAATACATAACTGCTTGCTAATTGTGTATGTGTGTGATATGGTGTTAAACTTACTTTTCTGAGGCATATATGGCGGTCAGTACAAAATGTAGGAGAAAACCGCTTGACTACATACAGGCGACAAAGTCCCGTTTTTGCTCGCTAATTTTTAGAAAAAAAAATAGATATTGCGAAAAAAGACATTTAATGTTCCTCAAGTTAAGTTTTGAATACTAATGGCCACGGCTTTAAATTAATTTTCTCTTTAATAAGCCCACGTGCACCTGACCTGACAAAAGCTTTCATCAATTGGCGTCCTACCTCCGTTCTCTTTTCAAGATTTATGAAACGTTTCCCTCCCGATCAACAAACAAGACAACCTTTGCTTAAAGAAAAAAAAAACGGTTTGATTGAAAAACGACTTTTTAAATACTCGGGCTTCTAGTAAAGTTTGATATTTTTGGTTTTACTGTTCTATGCTCTCCATAGTCATAAAGTGTTTTGAATTTTCAATATTTTTGGTAGAGCGCGCCTCTGATGAGTCTTGAATAGACGAAACGCGCGTCAGGCGTAGCAAAATTTATTCTCTGGAACTTTGTTGTTATTTGTATTTTGAACCTCCTTGATCCTGGCTCTGATCTTCTGTTTATATCCCCCCTCATAAAAGCATAACCTTTGTGATCTTTACGATATTTCCAATTTTTATTCGCATGTATGATTTTTACAAGTCATGGGTGTGTGATTAAAAGTATAAGCAGGAATTTCCTATACTTTTGATTTCAGTTTGGTATGTATTTTTTTTTATATGTTGAGCGTTTCTATGTCTACTGTGTTTTCTTTGCATGTTGTAGCTTACGTCATTTTAATGCCCCATGGGTACACCTTTGCACAAATGAAAATTAAATTAAATTTAGAAAATCTGTCAAAGTCAAAAATGGCCGGATTTCTTTAAACATGAAGGAGGTGAGCGACAGACCTGAAATCATATCCCACGTTATGGGACCCCACCCCGATGTTGTATACCAAATATCAAGTGGCTGTGATTAGTAGTTGCTGAGAAAACTGTTACGAATTTTTTTCCCCGCCTGCACGCCGCCCGACCGCCCGCCCGCCCGACATTCACTATTTAAAAACCCGAATTTTTCACTCTGTGAAATCCGGCCAAAAATTACATTTTAATAAAGTTTAAAAAATTATGAGCTTACTTAACTGAGCTTCCAGTTTAAACTTGTACCTGCTGGCTGTTTTCCCTTTTGAATATAAAATTGCCGCTGCTGTTTATCTCCATTATGTCGTGTACTTTTATTCAACATTTCTTTTTATTTATTTATTTATTATTGAAAAAGTCGTAAAACGGTTGCAATTCAGAGGCTGTCCAAGCAAAACCCAGGCAAAAGCTGGCACATGACAAATTTTGTTTTTCAAAAATGTTCATTGATTTCACATCAGGTTAACATCCATTCCCCAAAACAAATGCAGATTTTTTGTTTATTGAAGTGATAACTTAGATATAATTTATATAGAATGCATTGAAAATATGCAGAAAAAGGGAGATAACTCTTGCATATTTGCAAAATCTGGTTGCTTTGTTCATGAACTTAAAGGCTGAATCACAAGTCATCCATGTTGCTTTCAAACAAATCCTGGTGATTTTTGTCTCGCCTGCGAAGCAGAGCGGGACATAGGTGTTACTTTACCGGCGGCGGCGGCGACGGCGGCGTTAACTTTTTGGAAAAGTTTTATGAGCACCTCCATATCTCAAGAACTATAAGTCCTAGGTTGATGAAACTTGGTATGCATATGCCCCAGTAGTAGCTTAGCACAGTTGCATCCCCATCTTTTGACCTTGACCTTGATTTTCCGGTTGAATGACTTTGACAATTTCAATACATATAATAGCAATGGAAAAGTTTTGCGAGCACCTCCATATCTCAAGAACTATAGGTCCTAGGTTGATGAAACTTGGTATGCATATGCCCCAGTAGTAGCTTAGCACAGTTGCATCCCCATCTTTTGACCTTGACCTTGATTTTCCGGTTGAGTGACTTTGACAATTTTCAATACATATAATAGCAATGGAAAAGTTTTGCGAGCACCTCCATATCTCAAGAACTATAGGTCCTTGGTTGATGAAACTTGGTATGCATATCCCCCAGTAGTAGCTAAGCACAGTTGCATCCCCATCTTTTGACCTTGACCTTGATTTCTCAGTTGAGTGACTTTGACAATTTTCAATACATATAATATTAATGGAAAAGTTTTGTGAGCACCTCCATATCTTAAGAACTGTAAGTCCTAGGTTGATGAAACTTGGTATGCATATGCCTCAGTAGTAGAATAGCACAGTTACATCATCATCTTTTGACCTTGACCTTGATTTTCCGGTTGAGTGACTTTGATTTTTTTTATTGCATATATTTGCAATGTTTAAGTTCTATAAACATTTTTTGATCTCAGAAACTGAAAATCCATGTAAATTCAAAATATAGTGGAAGTAAGAAAGAATAATTGTTTCTGATGGTGCCGGCAGGCGAGACATACTTTAGTGTTAACTCTTGTTGTTTTACATATGAGTCAAACAATAGAATAAAACAATAAATTTGCTGGGATAAAATTCTTCATGTGCCAGCTTCTGTAGGCTTTTGCCTGATTTCTGCATGGACAGCCTCTTCAATTGTCTTCTGCTGGTACATGTATAACGAGAAACCCTGACAATAAAACATATAAGTACACCGTCTCTGGAAAAATGTAACATACCGCGCACATAAGAAACAAGAGTAAAATCCGTACATAGATATCTTAACTGACCGGTGTTACCCATCAATTTTTTGTTGCGATGACAGCTAGAATTTTCGTTTTCCGAATGGCCGTGTGTCCCTTTACCCCTTATTACTTCAGCATCATGTCATAACGTATTCATGTTACCACTTTTTAATGTTCATCTAACTCTCTGTTATTGTCGAATAAATGAATCAAACCTGGTTAATTATATATATCTTTTGTTATACAGATAATAATGAGGCATGTGTCTTAATCACTAGTTTGTATGTTTGTATGTGTATATAGTTGTAATTGTATTGGTAACAATCCTGTATTTGGATTTTAGACCAAATAAAAATTCTGTTCTGCTCTGTTCTGTTCATCAAGAACAGATTCTAGACCCCCCGCCCGTTGAGTGGGAAAAATTCCAAGTCGACTCGTTAAACAGGAAGTAGATGAACGACAAATCTGAAAATGCATCCCACCTGGCAGATGGCACCCCTACCGAAAGCTGCATACCATATATCGAAAGCTTAGAATTATTAGTTGCTGAGAAAACTGTTTCGAAAACAAGTATGACAAACGAACGGACAGGCAGAAGGACCGACGGACGGAATCAGCATTTCTATGTCCCCGCTTCGCATTTCGGCGGGGGGCAAAAACATTGGTTTGAATATAAGACCTACTCGAGGCCTTTAAAGGATAAACATCCCCCTGCGGGGCCCTGGAGGCGGGCTGGCCCACAGCAGCGCTCAGCTTGTCAGTAGAAGTCCTCTAAAGAGCGCTCAGAAACCTGACATCCTGTCAGATCACTTAACCTACAAATCGATTCAGGCGTAAGCTTCAGGTGGATGAATTGGGCTGCTCCGTCATTGTTAATGCCGGGTTCGTAGACTACATGTATAATGTGGAAAACCTGACCACAAACCAAAGTGGACCAGCGTGTTTTGAGATCCCCACACACACTGGCCCACTCAGTGTCACGTTTCATGCATGTTAAAAAATCTTTTGTGGACCGCCAAGTAGTGCAACACAAACTTTCCTATCTTTCCAATCCCATCCCTATTTTTGGCCTCCTAGTGTGTGGATGTTCAACCAGAATTCGGCATTGTATTTTTGATGGATGAGATGTTCGTGTATAACTGGGTAAGGTTCGACAATATCCCACTCAAATAAGTGGTCCTACTCTTGGGTGACCATTTCAAGTAACTTTCAATGTGATTCACCACAATCAGTTAATCAATCAACAAATCAACGAAATTTTCACGACCGCGAAGAAATGTTTTACAGTGTGTAACCGGAGAGCATGAATTACTTCACAAAATCGACATGTCCTGACCGGGACTCGAACCCGGGACCTCTAGGTTTACAGTCAAGCGCTCTACCTCTGAACCAAAGAAGTACTTCCCTTGTTCAGGGATAAAGGCTGGCTATTTAAATCTACTAATTAATGTACGAAGGGGAGCAACCCCGTTACAAGTGTAAATGTATTTGTATTTTGTTTTTGTTTTTCTTTAGCACCAACTACAGTGGATCCCACGTGCAAAGACCCCGGATTATGGATCGACGGTCACGTGGATTGTAAATATTTGGAGAAAGAATCAGGCTATGGAATTCACAACAATCCAGAAGGATTTTGCCATAAATACTTTGACAAATGCTGTCTGACTTGTACCAGACTAAAACAGGTACTTATAAATGATAGAAATGCCTTTTGAGGTGTAAAGTCATTCACATACTTGGATACAGAATTAACAAAATAAAAAGATCCAACGAGCCTGAACCGCTCACCTGATCCTTATACCATAAAGGTTCCTCTATAAGGAGACTTTCGTAGAGCTTGATGAACCGGGCGTTTCACCAAGCAAACCCCCCCCGGGTGGGTTATTTCCTATATAAAGGTGTACGTGGATGTGCCAAAAATACGGGTAGGTTTTTGGGGAAAAATTATATCGAAATAGGTATAGTTTGAAGACAATTTTATATAAAAATGGGTATGCTTTTCAATTTTCATTGAAAAGCATTCTGGTCTCATATTAATATGGGCCACTAGGAAAAACCCGCGAATTCGCGGCAAAATCAATCGTTGCGTTGCTTTAAAAAATAGACCACACAATAAAAACATTTGCATATCCATGACCTTACTGAACGTGGTTGTGCTAATCGCAAATTAAAGGTTCTACGGTATTATTTTACTCTAAATTAGTTTTTGGTTTATTATCTTTTATTGTTTGTTACCCAACCTTTATGTCCAATGGCATATCAGTTTCAATCAATCGCTACGCAATTTTGTCAATTTATTGACATCGTTGAGTCTAATTACTGATTTTTGTAAGTTTCTAATTAATTTGAAATAATTTCAAACAGTGTTTAGTCTTGGGAGCCAAATACCCGCTCGAGCGCTTCCTAGCGCTTTTTAGTATGACCACCGGAAACTTGTTCATAGGTGTAGTTCCGGAACGACGACGGCTAAAGGGTTTCCGGATCAATTAATTAAGTTAATTAGCAAACTGCAGACATAATCATTACATATGTGCTAATGAAATTTTCAAAGGGTACAACCATCCCCTATTTTTGATATATGAAGCTTAGTCATAGCATTTGTTGGTTAGGCTGCAACCCGGCTAATAAAAAACGCTTCGTTATTTTAGTAGTATAGATGTTTTGTTCATTTTTATATAGATATGCCCCATGAAGTTGTGCATTAGCAATAAGCTGTCAGAAATAATCGACATCCCCAATTAATTTGGCAACACTCAAAAGCTATATTATATATTTAATTAAATTTATATGAATGTAACTTAAAAGTTTACTGAATATAAATATGGGTCATAAAAAATGTCGATGTTATAAAAATATGGGTCATGAAAATTGTCGATTTTATATAAATTTGGGTAATGAAAAATGGATATTGTATATAAATATGGGTAAAAATTCAAATTCAAAATGTCACATCCACACCCCAGAAATTGGCAAGTTAACCACCCCGGGGGGGAGTTTTTTTCTATCTGCAAGTTCTAATTATTTTTTATTTCAAAACGATGAAAAAGACCTCTACTTTTTTTCCGTTAACGGATCGTAAATCCTATAACGTGTCATCTGACAACCTTGATTAAATGGAGACTGGATCTGTGTAGCAAGCAACATGTTTTTTTCTATCTGCAAAAGTTTTCATTTTGACCTTTAAAGGGCGATAACTCCTACACAGTGTCATCTGACAACTTTGACCCGATGTTGACTTCTGAAGGTTTATGCAAGCAACAATAGTATTCTTTCTTTAGGGAAAACACATGAAAACTGCATTAAACATATCAATGATCTAAACATTTGACCGTTCATTGTACTGAGATGATCACCTCACTTTCCGTATTCTGTCATACAAACGTATTGGGTTTTATGTGACTACCGGTTTGACGCCATAAACTGGTTCAATAAACCATTTCCTTCAAATGCTTTACCAAGCACTGATGTGATCTTGATTTCTACTACATGTATGTGTCTTTGCTTTGCTTTTTTTATTTTACTTCTAGGACAATTGATTTTAATATATATATGTTGTGTACAAGTTGTAATTTTGTACTAGTTATAACATGTACAAATTTTTTGTACAAGTTTTAACTTGTACAGACCAAAAATACAAGTTATAACTTGTACAATTTTAGCCTGTACATGTTATAACTTGTACAAAATAATGCAAAAAATAGGATTTAACTTGTACAACATTTATTTCAAAAGTAGCTACATCAAATAATCACCGTTTTAAACAACAAAAATCAATAAAGATATAGGTGAAAGATCGTAATTTCCGAGTTAAATAAATTTCTAGATTTTCACAGAGTTAATTACAGGATTTATCTAACTCGCGTGCGAATTTATCTAACCCTCGCGAAAAATACGCAACTTAGATTAGTGCGCAATACACAATTCATTAATCAATAATTTCTTTCGTTTTCATTATTTGATGATCTTTAAGTCATGTTTTTCCAAATTATCTATATAATAAATAGTATAACTAATTCGGGGTGACGAATATCAATTTTAATGTCACTCGTGTCGAATAAGGCTAGGGGATTCAACTCGTGCGCGGAACAAGTTCAGCGCACTTGTTGTATCATGGCGTTATTCGAGACTCGTGACATTTCTTTTTTTTTGGTCGGTCCACTATTGTGTTCTGTTTCCTCTATTTTTTAAAGTGAGTTTTCTTTGTGGATTTCGTAATAAAGTCTGCTTTACCACTCAACTTGGTTTGGGTTAATGTCACATTAGTTCCCAAATTTGCAATGAGAGATGATGGTTTTGTGCTGTAAAACCTGCTTTAAACCAGCCCCCATTCCTTTTAAAACGTCAAGGTCATTGTGAATTTACAACAGATTTAGTTTCCCTAGTATGTCTGACATTTGGTATTGATCATCTTTGTTATCTAATATTGTTTAAGTACTTTATTGTCTTTAAATAATGTTTTGAATAAGGTTTTAATTCTTATTTTAGTCAAAAGAGTTAGTATTTTAAAAAAAAACATTTATATAAAAATATTTTGTACAAGTTAAACCTCATTTTTGTCTTTATTTTGTACAAGTTATAACATGTACAGGCTAAAATTGTACATGTACAAATATTTTGTACATGTTATAACTTGTACAAAATTACAACTTGTACACAACATATATATATATATAGAAACAAGAATTTTAAAATTCATGGATGCACCTAATGAATAAAAGAAATAACCACAGAACAATTACTTTCAATTAAGACATGTTCTTAAAAAGGAGAAAACATGGATGATGTTCAAACGAAGAGTAGTTTCTGTTTAATAAATTATCAGTCTGTATCTTGTTTGACAGCTCAAATCTATCGAACTATAGAAATGTCAATAGCAAAAATTAAAATAATCAAAAAACTATTCTGTGTCAACGACAATAACACAATATTAAATTTTCTAACCCCTCTGCTTACCAATTACGTGAGCAATGGAATAATTAGATGTAAGAAATGTTGCTGTCTTTTATAGAATGGATTCTCTATCAGCAAACCGAGAAAGTCTACTTCTACTATTCAACATGGAATTCACAGTGATAATACTACAGGTGGGTGGTTGTATTGCTTAAGACAAAGGGCCCGAGCATTTACTAGATTTGATTCGGTTTTAGAGTGGTTAGGTGTACAAATAATGTTTGTCATTTATCAATATGATACTGCTGATAGCAAAACATTTGCTTGATCGTGCGTCAGAGTTGAGGGTCGTTTTTGAACTATTTACTGTACGGTACTGTAAAAAAGCTCAAGTTGCTCCGAACGGTTGGAAATTCGCATATGTACATTGAATATATATTTGAAGACCCAAGTTCATGAACATTGTGAAGTTTTTGGCCTTAAAACCCATTAAGTTGTATTAAGAATTTCAAAAAAAAAGTATGCAGTTGTTTTTTACAGTCTATATAATTAAAAGATGTCATAAAAAGTAGGGGTCAGTGTGCACAATAGTAAGTAAAGGGAAAGTCTAGATGAGTTCCAAAATTGTACTGATATTCTGAAACATGGAGAGTGACCATCCTCAAGTGGCTTGTACCTCAGCATCTATATCTATAGACATAAAGATAAAGAATAAAATCGTAGATTAACCAAACAGTCGGCGATAAGGTGTTAAGCCTGGGAAAATCTGTCCACAAAGGAATTTTCGTGCACTTGGGATTGCGTTCATCATTTAATTATCTTGAGTTAACTTTAGAATGAAAAGCTCTACCAAAGTCGCCGTTTAAGGTCGATGTCATAAAATGACCCCTTATGAAGGTTATGGCCTTAAAATTAAAAGGTCCAAAATACCGTCTTTCATCGTTTTGAACTATTGCAGATAGAGTATGTTGCGTGCTTAAACCTCTAGCTTATTGCGCTCTTTAAAAGTATCCATTTGGTCGCAGTTGTCATATGACCCCTTATAAGCTCATTTATATGATTATATCTCATATAAGAGACCCCATAGATTTGACAAGGCTCCCATTTTACTAACGAACTTACAATCAAGACCAATCATGCATCAACTATATAGAATTCTCAAGAGCTATGTGCAAATCTAATACTAATGATCTTAAGTGAAACGAGGACCAGGTGAGCGATAACCGATTGTTGGAGCCTCTTGTTAACTTTTCGGTTGTTTAAAATGAAACTCTAATTCGTTCCAGTTTAAACACACATTAATTTTAAATACATAATTGGTATTTTGTATTGTATTCATGAAAACCCGTTTTTTTCTCATTTTTATCAAAGATATGTTTAATAATATTTCAACAACACCATTTAAACAATGATTAAATTTAATCGAATGTACCACTATTTCAATTTTGTTTGAATGTATTTCAGAAGCACAATTTCAGCATTGGTACAATTAAAGCTTAATCCAGTCACATAATATACATATCAATATTGATAAACAATAAATTGAATTTCAGTACAAAAATATTATTTCAAGATTGATTAAATTTAAGCGTTTTTTTTTTCAGTAACTACCCATGGTACATGTACAGACAGTGGAATGTGGATTGCCGACGGATTGGTAAATTGCAGATTTCTCATTGAGCCGTCATCCACCAACATCCACACACATGCGGAGGCAACGTGTCAAAACCAACACTATTTCAAGGACTGTTGTCAGACATGTACAAAATTGAAACTGGTATGTGACTGTACTATAAGCCTTACTCTTTTATGCTTTACCGACTTAGCGGAGGGCATGTATCTTTTTGCCTTGTTTCTCACATTTGATATTTATATTTGTATAGAAGCTTAGCTTATTTTCCCTTAACTCCTCAAGAAAGTGACGCGTGTATTGCAATAAGTTCACTCTCGTTATGACCTTTGTTCGCGTTTTTGATTGCTATTCAGTTGTTTTCTGTTTTTTTTTGTTGTTTGTTACTTTTTTCTTCGGTTCGTGTCCCTGTTTACTGATTTTGGCTGTGCCCTTTCTGACTTTTGACAATTGAATGCCCGAATGGTGCCGCTTTGCTTCTTCCACATACTACTAATTGTTTGAAATTCTAATTTGTGCGTTATATAAACAGAAAAAGATACCAAACAGATTATCTAATTACAAGTAATATCTATATATCTATACAGCGGTCTGATCCGACGTCAGATTATGTGCGCACCTTTGTGTTCTTTTAGCAACAAGCTTAGCATTGCTGTGATCTTAACACCACCGGCAACCGTTTGGGGTTTAAAATCATATCAATAGTTCTTGTGTTTTAAATCCGAAAGGCGGTTGAAATATATCAATATTACTTGTTATTAGGTGGTTTAAACATTAATATTTTAAAAACACCGTATGGGTGCCAAGTCCGGGGCAATCAACTCAAGAACGCCTAAAGTCCGATGTGGATGCCACCTCGTGTTGTTGAATGCAAAAACCCTGTCATATTCTCCCCAAGGTAATAAACCGTGATGCAAGTCTTGATTTAACTAGGATTGCTTGCAGTAGGCTAAATCGTCCGACCCTTATCCTATCCATCCCTCTTTTTCTGTGGCAGTCGAAACTCTCATCGTCAATTTTCTTTTGTTTCCATTTATTTGCAAAAAAATATTGCCATTTTATCACCTCTTCCTTAGATTGTTTTGTGTCCCTTCTTCATAATAGTTTTATTTCCGATTTCCCTAATTCACCCATTTTATGTTCAAATCCCCGGAAAAAAACCGAATTCGCTTCCTTGGCACATGTAATAAAGCAAAGGCTATACATTTTTAAAATATGTTGGCTGAAGTACATTTTTTTGGTAAATCTGAAAAAACTAAAGTTACTCATTAAAAGTTTCGTACTATACGTTATTGCAATTTATTTCTGCTTTTTCAGACAAGTTATGGAAAACCAACAACACAAGGTCACACTATGACATCAAGCAAAAGCTCTACAATACAAGAAAAGGAAAGGGCAACAAAAGGCTACACAGCGACGCCTTCTACAAAAACAGTTGTTATCAAGCCGATTAACAGTTTTTCAAACCTTTTATTCGGAAATCTTATTAAGGACTTGTTCAAAACAGTAAATCGGGCTACCAATAAAGGATAGAATTTAAGATAAATTAGATTGGGTTACTAGTATACCTCTAACACAAACTGTAAAGCAAATGTTCGCATTTGTCGGGACAATTAAGTTGCTTAAATTATCGCAACCTATAGATTATACGATAACCCTAGAGCATTCACAGTGTACGTTCGATCCTTTTGTTTTTAGCTCAACTGACCCGAAGGGTCAGAGGGTCATGTGAGCTAGTGTCATCACTTGGCGTCCGTCATCCGTAAACTTTTTAAAACGTTAACTCCTCTGACACCATAAGTCCAATTGAAACCAAACTTGGTATGGTTGTTTATTAGCATTCGGTGCTTAGAACTGATGTGGGCATTTTTGATTCGTCGTAAAACATGGCCGCCATGGCTAAAAATAGAACATAGGGGTAAAATGCAGTTTTTTTGCAAATAACTCAAAAACGGCTACAGATATCAAAATTCTGGCGTGGGTACATGTAAAAGTGATCAGCACCTCAAGATCTACCTACCATGAAATTTTGAAGAAAATCCAACAACCCATGTAGGAGTTATTGCCCTTTTGTGGATGTTTTTTTGCAAATTTTGCACCTGTTTAGCTCAATATCTTGAAAATTATACAAGATATTTGAGAAATTTAAATTGCATATTGTTAAGCACAGCAAGATCTACTTAATATGTATAGGGTCAACGTTGTAGGACCTTTCCTTTGAGGAGTTATTGCCCTTAGAACGTCAAAATTGAGCTTTTAAAAAGCATTTCCTCATTAAATTGAAAATGTTAACTCCTCTGACATTTAAAGTCAAATTGGAAATAAACTTGGTATTGTTGTTTAATAGCATTATGTGTATAGAACTGATGTGGGGATTTTTGATTGGTTGTAAAAAAACATGGCCGCTGTGGCTAAAAATAGAACATTGGGTTAAACTGCATTATTTTGCTAATAACTCAAAAAGGGTGACAGATTTTTTAATTTTAACTGAGATAAAAGTGATCAGCACCTTAAGATCCACCATATTGTCAGATGGCCCCCTTATTAAACTTATAACCCTTTCAATGTCAAATAGATTTTGCCTAATAGCCTTTACTTCAGGCACATATGTCAGGTGAGCGATTCAGGCTCCTGGGAGCCTCTTGTTCTGTCCGTCATTCCATTGACAGTATTTGTTCACGCTAAAACTACAAAACTAATAAAGGAAAAGAGGGTGGAATTTCAGTCAACTTTTGTTGCCTTGGCTAAAACATGTATATGTAATTATATTGACTTTTGTAAATTTATAAGTAAAAAAAAATAATAAAATAAACTTATATAGTGTTTTGTCAATTTTGAATCATTTGTTTTTTTGTGCTTCTAGTCTTAAGTATATCGTGCAAATGGTCGAGTTAACTTGTGGGAGAAAAAATCTCCGTTTTACAATTTATTTCTTTGTTTGCTTTTTTGTTTAATGTCCAGTCGACAGTATTCCAGTCATCATAAGGACAAGAAATAATTGTTACAAAAAATTGAATTGTAGGGACCACCAGGTCACAACATGCATTACGCAGACTCGTGTTTGTCATGCAAAAAGGGTCAGTGTACGATCACAAACCAGAAGGAAAATGAACCATCTCACAATACCTCGTGCAAGATACTAATTTGTCTGATCCTACCAACCCTATCTTTTCCAGTGGCTGTCAAAACTCTCACACGAAATAGGTTTCGTGTCCCCACTTCCCTTCCTCTCCATCATCGCATGTTCATTTAAAAACATTTTAAGCAACTAACCAACTAACTTGGTACAGACATTTCTTTAAGATGCAGTTAAATTATTTCTATCTAAGACGTGTACATGTACAAATGGGGCAATCGAATGTCGACAATGAAAGAACAAATGTCGATACATGATACATATTCTTTTTTAACATGATTATAAAAACATCACAAAACAAACAACACAACAAACGAAAAATACTAATTACATGTACAATCAAATCACAATCAGAAACGTGGAGGAGTTTTGGCGCCATACACTGGTTCAACCCATCATTTCTTTTTAAATGCCTGTATTACCAAGTCAGAACTATTGCAATTTTCAATTTCTCTGGTACATATTTGCCTTGTTTTGTCTTTAAGTCTTGGATATATGAGATTGATCATACTAGTTTGGTTGTTTTGTTGTTATCTTTATTCAGAAAAGTAACCAGTTTCTGATTGCAAATAGCATCCCCGTCCGGCTGCTAACGATCGGTTTAGAGTGAATAAGTTCACGTTGCTGATCTCGATTAAGGTGCGATATGCTTTTGATGTGATGCGGATTATTTGTATAATAATTTTATGTCTACCAATTTTGTCTTATTCTTAACGTACATGCCATCTGATTGCCCAATTGCTTCATCAATGCTTCTGATTTAAAAATTTACTTCGCTATACATGAATTAAATTATTTTAATTGTTTTCTTCCGTTTAAGATCGAGTTAAATTATTCATCTTTTTGTCAATTTCTATAATAATTTTAATTGGGTTTTACAATACGCTCCAAATTTAGCTTCTCTGGCCGTAACGGTGATCTCAGTTTTTCCGAAGTTGAAATTGACCGCTACTGTTCGTACTTCTTCGGAAGGATTCGGGATATCTACAACAACTTCTCCAAACTTGGAGCACCCTTCCTCGTCTATATACATTGGGTTATCTTTCGTACTAACGTAGAGTGTAATCGGCATGGCTGTCTGATATGGATAAAGGGTGTAATACGAACGTTGGATCTCTGAACCAATCACTGCATTTGTATTTCGTTTGATGATAAAATCAAAGATTTCGACCTTTTCGTGGTCATCTAGAATTTCTTTCCTCGAGGGATCGTGTTGACTTGGATCAAAATCTACGTAAATGTTTGTTCCATAGGTATATTGTAAAATTCTGCTTGCTACAAACTCGGGGTTGTGACCATATAGAAGAGCTCCTTTCAATACAGAAATGCCAGCCTCCTGCGGGACGATTACTCTTTTTGACGAGAACGCCTGTCGCAGTGCATCTTGGATGATTTTGCATTCTGAAAATCCTCCAACCATCAAAATAAGGTCGATGTCGTCGGCACTTACTTCCGATGTTATATCTTTGATTAGAGAAATAATCGTATTACTAGTTTTCATAAACAGAGATTTGACCAGCTCCGCGTCAATTCTGATTTTATCGCCTCGGATTTCGGCCTTATTTTTGTATATTGAATTCTTTATCAACGTTTCGATATCTCGTCGCTTTTGCTTCTTACACATTGTATTTAGGGTTGAAAAAGGAATACATAGATTCACCTTATCACTTGTAGAAGTATCAATTTTTCTTTTTAACGCTTCAAATTCTCTGAGGAGATCCAAGTAAGATGACGGATCTTCTTTTTTCAGCTTGCTTATCAGTGGAAACCCTACAATTTTGTCAAATAATTCTACGAAGGCGTTGTCTACTGAAGTTCCCCCGCAATCCCCTCCATGAACACGAACTATTTCCTTTATTTTTTCGTCGTCCCCCTTTTCATGAACTGCCAGATCCGCAGTACCACCTGGAATAAAACAGATTATTCGTTGGTTATTACTTTACTTCTTAGTGATGAACATGAAAAGGGCGATAACTGAGCATAAAATGATGATGAAGTAGAGAAAGAAGCAGAGGTACAAATGGGGTATCCGAATATCAAAAGTCCGAAAGGGCAGAGACAAAACCAGTAAACACCAACAAGAACGGGACAAAAACAGACAACATGTAAAACATGGAAACACAAAATAACTGAATATCAATCAACCACGCGAACTCCAGTCGATACAAGAGTGAACTCAGGTGCTCCGGAAGAGTAAGCAGTAAGAAAATCTGAAAACAAGGCCAATCTGAGATTGGCGTTTTATCAGTTACTAGAAAAAGGAGATACGAGTAAGATCGAACCACAGGGATCTTACGGGACTTACTCTTATATCAAACCTGCAGCAGAGATCTTTAACGTGCGAGAATAAGAAGGGAAGAAAAACGTGACAAATCTTTTAACACTTTGCCCAACATTGATGTTGCTGAAAATAGCAAGAATTATTGTTATGCAACTTTATTAAAGTGTAACAATTGACATTTTGAAATTAAAACACAATTCTGTATAGTCCTTGATTACCAATGGATGTTGATGAAAAACTCACCTGATTTTTATGATAAAACCTACGACTACAAACTAATTATTTATGACTAAAACCCTCCTAATGTTAATGTTTTCAATTATAATCGTCTAGTTAATTACCTCCAAGGTCCACTATAATGTACTTGATTCCATTGGCAGTAAAGTTTACAGAGTTATCTCCCCCTGCAAACTTATCTTTTGGTAAATATTGACAGTAGATAGACGCTGCTTCCGGTTCTAGTGCAATCAACAAGTTATTTCCC